>JANDJZ010001743.1:0-12962 GCA_027943245.1 Acanthamoeba sp. SK_2022b | reverse complement strand
GTTTTTATAAATTAAACATCCGGGAAAATCCGACCCTGAATTGTGCATTTTTTCAGCAAATCATTTTAGTTATACGTTTGGTTATACGGTTTAAAAGTTGAATCATATACATTATTTTAAATCATGAAGTTACACGCTCAATTAAACCGTTTTTATAAATTAAACATCCGGGAAAATCCGACCCTGAATTGTGCATTTTTTCAGCAAATCATTTTAGTTATACGTTTGGTTATACGGTTTAAAAGTTGAATCATATACATTATTTTAAATCATGAAGTTACACGCTCAATTAAACTCAATTCGAAAGCCGTCGCCCGCGCCCTGGCGGCTTTCGGCCAGGCTGCGGCCCAGCTTGCGCCCGTGGACCACATGGCCGGAGATGGTGTAGGGATGACCCAGCAGCCGCGCCGCATCCTGCATGCGCCCCTCGGCCAGGGCGCAGCGCACATGGGTGCTGGACACGCGCAGGCCATGCACTTCGTAGCTGTTCATGCGGGCTACGTCAAACCCCTGGCGCTGGCCTGCTGCGTCCAGCATGGCGTAGTCGCCCGCGCGCTGGGCGCCGAAGCGGAAATCGTCGCCGACCAGCACGTATTTCGCGCCCAGGCCGGCCACCAGCACCTCATCGATGAAGGCCTGGGGCGCCTGGCTGGCCAGCGCCCGGTTGAAGGGCAGCACCACGGTCTGGTCCACGCCGCAGCGCTGCAGCTCCGACAGCTTGTCGCGCAGCGTGCCTATGCGCGCCGGCGCGATCTCGGGCCGGCCCAGGGCCTGGGCGAAGTAGTCGCGCGGATGGGGCTCGAAGGTCAGCACGCAGGTGGGCACGCCACGCTGGGCAGCTTCAGCCGACAGCAGGGCCAGCATGGCCTGGTGACCCCGGTGAACACCATCGAAATTCCCGATGGTGACGGCGCAGGCCGGTTCTCGCCCTGGATGGTTGAAGCCTCGAAAAATCTTCATGGGACGCTTTGTTTTCAATAGCGGCTGGCACGCGCGCAGCCAGCGCAGGCTGTCAATCCGACACGGAAACAGAGTATATTGCCTCGATAAGGCCTGCCTTGCAGGCCCTGTGCACTGGCTGCATTCCCGTTCACCTTGGTGTCAGAGGAGGCGTGTCGTGAAGGTCTTGAAGCTGTCGGCCCAAGGGCTGCCCCAATCCTGGATTACGCTGGAGCAGGCGGCGCTGCATTACGCGGCGGACGATGTGCGCTGGGAGTCCGGCGGGGAAGTCGCCTGTTTCCGCGGTGGCCACAATGCCGTCACGGGCTGCCAGTCGGTCATCCACATCAACAGCATCATCGGCACGCGCGGTGCGCCCTCCATCAATCCGCACAGCCTGCAGCCGGGCCTGACCAACGGCAAGCTGTTCGCACGCGACCGCTGCATCTGTGCCTACTGCGGCCGGGTCTTCCACGAAAACGACCTCACGCGCGAACACATCGTGCCCATCTCCGCAGGCGGCGGCCATCACTGGATGAATCTGGTGACTGCCTGCCGTTCCTGCAACCACCGCAAGGGCGCCCGCACGCCTGAACAGGCGCGCATGCCCCTGCTCTACACGCCCTATGTACCCAGCCTCTGGGAAGACTTCATCCTGCGCAACCGGCGGATTCTGGCGGACCAGATGGAGTTTCTGCTGCTGCACGTGCCCAGAAGCTCGCGCTGGGCGCGCGATAGCCTTGTCGGGGACGGTGGTGCGCCCACGCACGAGGTGGCGTGGGCTTGATGAGAACTGTCAGGCAGCGGTCTTGGTTGCGGTCACGACGAAGCCCTGAACCGGTTGCCCGCCTTCCTGCCGCAGCACCAGTTCCTCGGTCGATACGCTGAAGCCCGCTTGCTTGCACAGTGCTTCGATATGGCTGCGCTTGTGGGCGTAGCGTTGGCTGGGCTTGGGCTGCAGGATCAGGTCCGGGCCATCTTCCGGAGCCGTCTCGCAGGAGAGGATGAGCTCGCCGCCTGTCTTGAGAATGCGTGCCGCGTTGGGAACAACCAGTTGGGGATCGCCGATATAGATCAACACGTCCAGCAGGGTCAGAACATCGTATTCATTGGCCGGTGTGTTTTGCAGCGCATCCACCAGATCCACATTGTGGAAACGGTCATAGACGCCGTGTTTGGCAGCTTCCTCGATCATCTTGAGCGAGCTATCCACGCCGATCAGATAGCCTTGCATCGGACCCAGGAACAGCCCCAGCAAGCCGGTGCCGCAGCCCAGGTCCAGCAGATTGAAGTCCTTGGCCGGGTGGCGCTCCATCAGCTGGCCAGCAACGATTTTCGGTAGTTGGTAGTTCAGGCCAAGAACCAGATGCTTGTCGAAGCGCCCGGCCATCTCGTCGAACATGGCCTGGTGCATCTTTACTGGAATATGTTTGGGAGTCTCGGCTCGTGCCAGCGCCGCGTAGTAGGCCAGTGTGGCGTCCTGCGGGAATTTCGCCTCGAGCGTCCGGATATCGTCCAGAGCCGCTGTGGTTTCGCCACGTGCGATTTGGACCTTGATGCGCCCCATTTTGTAGGCAGGCTGTTCCGGGAATTCATCCACCAGGGCGTTCCATATCTGGAGCGCCTCGGAGTGTTCTCCCAATTCGGCCAGATCGGCAGCCAGATGCTGTCGCAGCAGAGCATCGTTGGGGAAAAGTTCCAGTCCCCTGCGAAGGTGAAGGACGGCCATTTCAAGCTTGCCGGCACGGTGTGCGATGTCCACAACGCCGGCCAGCACCTGGGGATTGCGGGGCTCGATGCGCGCCACTTTCTCCGCCATTTCAATGGCGAGATCGAACTGATCGCGACGCGCACGGTAGAGGGCCGATTCCAGCAGACCCGGACCCCACATCGGTGCGAGTTCAACGCAGCGATTGAAGGCTTCCTCTGCTTTGGCGGGGTTGCCTGCCTTCTCTGCCATCAGCCCTGCCAGCATGAATACGCGGGCATCGCCAGGCATCTTGCGGTGAGCCTTGTTCAGAGTCTGTGCGGCCTTGCGCAGATCGCCGTTGGAGATCTGCTGGCGAGCCATTTCCAGGTGCTTGCGGTTGATATCGGCGGGGATGGAAGTAGCGCTCATGGACAGGTGTGTGTTTATGGCCAGGATGAGGCGGGCCTTGATGGCGGCAAATGCCGACAGGCCACGCCAGTGGCGAACTTTTCATTATCGTGGATTCTTCGCCGCATCATGTTTCAAGCCGCTGTCTGCAAGGTTTTGGACTGCGCAGCGGGAGCGGGATGCGGCGGCAGCGTGAGCGTGAAGCTCGTGCCGCCCTCCGGTGAAGGTGCCGCCTGTATGTCGCCGCCATGCAGTCGCGCAATGCGTCGGGCGACCCACAGGCCCAGGCCGAAGCCGCGGGCCTGGTCGGAGCGGTGGCCGCGCTCGAAGCGCTCGAAGATGCGCAGCGCCAGCTCGGGCGCCAGGCCTGGGCCCTGGTCGCTGACGGTGAGTTCCAGCTGACCACGGTCGTCGGTGCGCGCGCGCACGGTGATTTCTCCGGCCTTGGCGTACTTCACGGCGTTGTCCACGAGGTTGGACAGTGCGATGCGGATGAGCGTGGAGTCGCACTCCCAGATGGCGGGCGCCTGCGCGCTGTCCAGGCGCAGACGGTGGCGGCGAGACCAGTGCACGAGCTGCGCGGCATCATCGACCAGCTCCATGACGGGAGCGCGGTGCAACTGCAGCCTGAAGGCGGGAGCGTCCAGGCGGTCGCTGATCAGGCAGTTGTCCACCAGGGCTGTGAGGCGTCTGCAGGCGCGCCGGATCTGGGCGGCGCGTTCGAGCTGGGAGTCGATGTCGGGGGAGGGAAAGGAAAGTTGCTCGGTGGCGGCACTGTCCACCACGGCCAGCGGCGTGCGGAACTCATGGTTGACCATGTTGAAGAACTGCCGCTGCTCCAGTCGCAGCGTGCGTTCGCTGTGCAGCGCCGCCTGCAGCGCGTTCTGCGCCCGCAGCAGCTCGGCCGTGCGCAGCCGCACGCGCTCTTCCAGCGCATGCTCGGATTTGGCCAGGGATTCGAGCAGTTGTGCCTGGCGCGCCATGGAGTCCCGGAATTTCTGGATCAGGCCGGCGCCGACGGCCACGGTGATCACGATGTTGACCAGCAAGGTGTTGAGCTGCCAGAAAACGCTGGTCTCTATGGTGGGCAGGCTGGCAAGGCCCACATAGGCTGCCGTCACATACAGCCCCATGAGCCCGTACATGGTGCTGGGAACGACCATCAGCACATGCACCAGGCTGGCACGATCGCGCAGCAGATTGCTCCATGCGACCACCGCAAACAGCGCGCTGATGGCCCAGGGCGCGCCGACCCCTATCCAGGCCCAGTCCTGGTAGCGGCCGAGCGGGATGCTTGGCAGGCACAGCAACGGGATGATTCCCAGGGCGAGCAGGGCCCGGTCCATGCGCCGCCAGCGTGTGTCGCGGGTCAGCAGCTCGCGCATCTGCCAGGCCAGGGCGGCGGGAAGCATCAGGGTGCCAAGGCTGACGCACAGATGGCCCCAGTGCGCCAGATGGTCGGGCAGCCAGATCTGCAGGTAGCCCCGGTCGCTGGCGCCATGGATCAGTACGGCGATGGCTGCCACGGCCATGGCGGCCAGTTTGCGCAACCGCAAGGCCAGGGCTGCCCCGATGATCAGCAGGGCCAGCATGAGGTTGATGCCCTGGTGGATGCCCGATGCCCATTCCACGGCTGAGAACTGCGTCATCAGACCGCTGCTGCGCCAGATCGTGGCGTCCAGCTGCATGGGGCTTGAGGTCTGCACGCGCAGGATGAAGGGCTGGTCCGTGTACAGCGGAAACACGAGCTGGCGCACATGGACCCGTGGTTCGCCGGTTGCCGTATCGCCGCTGCTGCGCATGCGCCAGGCACCGTCCATGTACTGGTACAGCGCGACCTGGTCCAGGTAGCTGGGCAGGATCTCCAGCCACAGAGGGTCCTGCTCGGGGTCGATCTTCCCGGCCGCGATATAGGGAGCCTGCACCTTGAGCCAATACACATCGCGCGTGTAGCCCTTGTTCAGCGGTGTGTCCAGCGCGGTGAAGTCCGTATCGGGCAGTGCTGCCACCTGGTCGATGGTGAGGCTGCCCTGCGCATCGACAAGCGCCAGCATGGGCAGGTCCGTGCCCAGCTGCAGGCGCTTGGCTGGAAGGGACTGCCAGGCCGGACTGAGGATGAAGCAGACCACCAGCACCAGCGAAAACACCAGCCAGCCCGGCAGCGCCAGACGGTTCAGGACACGCAGCAGGTTCAGGATACGCATGGCGAGGCGGGCTGTGTTGCAGCTGTGGCAAGGCCGCTGTCTTCGGGAATGCTGCAGGGCAGCGTCAGCGTGAAGCAGGTGCCTCCGCCCGCAGCTGGCGTGACCTGCACATCGCCGCCATGCATCTGGGCCACGCGCCGGGCCACCCACAGGCCCAGGCCGAAGCCTCGGGTCTGGTCCGAGCGCTCTCCGCGCTCGTGCAGCTCGAAGATGCGCTGCGCCAACTCGGGCGCCAGGCCAGGGCCCTCGTCGCTGACGGTGAGCTCCAGCCGGCCCTGCCTGTCCAGGCGGGCACACACGGCGATTTCGCCGGCCTGGGCGTATTTCACGGCGTTGTCCACGAGGTTGGACAGGGCGATGCGCACCAGCGTGGGATCGCACTGCCAGGAGGCGGGGATGCCGGCAGTCTCCAGCCTCAGATGATGGCGGCGCGACCAGTGCACGAGCTGTACGGCATCGTCGATCAGGTCCGTCACCGGAACCCGGTCGAGCTGCAGCCGGAACGCAGGCGCGTCCAGGCGGTCGCTGACCAGGCAGTTGTCCATCAGGGCCGTGAGGCGCCTGCAGGCACGCCGGATCTGGGCGGCCCGCTCCAGTTGGGAGTCGATATCGGTGGACGGAAAGGTCAACTGCTCCGTGGCCGCGCTGTCCACCACGGCCAGCGGCGTGCGGAATTCATGGTTGACCATGTTGAAGAACTGGCGCTGCTCCAGCCGCAGGGTGCGTTCGCCGTGCAGCGCGGCCTGCAGCGCGTTCTGTGCATGCAGCAGCTCGGCCGTGCGTGTGCGTACCCGGCCTTCGAGCGCGTGCTCGGAACGGGCCAGTGAATCCACCAGTTGCGCCTGCCTGTCCATGGAGTTCTGGAATTTCTCGACCAGGCTGGCGCCCACGGCAATGATGATGAGGATGTACAGCAGCAGCGATTCCAGTTGCCAGTACATGCCGGCTTCGATGTCGGAGGACACCAGCCCCGTGAACGCTGCAGCCACGTGGATGCCCATGACCGCATGCAGCGTGTAGGGAATCAGCACCAGCAGGTTGACGATGCTGGGGCCCTGCCGGAGCAGGTTCTTCCAGGCCACCAAAGCGCTCAGCATGCTGGCCATCCAGGGGACGCTGACTCCGAGCCAGGCCCATTGCGTGTAATGCCCCATGGGAATGCTGAGCAAGGCCAGCAGCGGCGCCAAGGTCAGCAGCACCAGCATGCGGTCGATGCCGCGCCAGATCGTTCCGCGCGTCAAGGTCTCGCGTGCCTGCCAGGCAAAGGCGGCAGGCAGCAGGAAGACGCCCACGCTCACCCAGATATCCGCATGCGGCGCCCAGGGCTCGGGCAGCCACAGCTGGGCATAGCCGCGCACATTGGCGTTGTGGGTCAGAACCACGAACGCCAGCAGCGTCATGGCCATCAGGCTGCGCATGCGAAGGGCCAGGGCTGCGCCGGCGATCAGCAAGGTCAGCACCAGGTTCACGCCCTGGTGCACCCCCGAGGCCCACTCCACGCTGGACAGCCAGGCCATCAGCCCCGTGCTGCGCCAGACCGTGGCGTACAGCTGCATGGCGCTGCTGGTCTCGATGCGCAGCACAAAGGGCTGGCCGGCGCGCAGTGGAAACACCAGCTGGCGCACATGGATGCGCTGGGCCATGGGCACCGTGTCGCCGCTTTCGCGTGCCTGCCACAGGCCATTCGCCTGCTGGTAGAGCGTGACCCTGTCCAGATAGGTGGGCGTGATCTCCAGCCACAGCGGATCATTGCCGGCCAGCGCACTGGCGGGTGCGAGGGCGGGCATGGCAACCCTCACCCAGTAAGCCTGGCGGGTATAGCCCTCGTTCAGAGGCGTGCGCCGGGTTTCGAAGGCATCATCGGGCAGGGCCGCGACCTGTTCAATGGTCATGCTGCGGCCCGCATCGGCAAGCACCTGCATCGGCAGGTCCTTGCCCAGACGCAGTCCCTTGTCAGGGGGAGATATGGTTGCCGGGCTCAGCACGAAAAATGCGAGCAGCCCGAGCGATACCGTGATCCATGCAATAAAAGTAAATTTTTGTGTGTTTCTCTGAACTGTGAGCATTCGAGAGTGTTCGTGCATGGCGGCGGACGTTCACCCCAATGAAAATCCGCGCACCAATAGGCAAACATCATGCAGCAGACACTAGAGCCATCGATCGAGTTCACCGTCGCCGTCGTAGAGGACGACGAGGATATTCGTATCAATGTGTGTCGATTTTTAACAAAGTCTGGCCTGCATGCCTGGGGCACGGATTCTGCAGAAGACTTCTACATAAAGCTACTGCGCGAAAAGGCAGATCTGGTCGTCGTCGACCTGGGTCTGCCCGGCGAGGACGGGCTGAGCCTGGTCAAGCGCCTGGCCGAGCAGGAGATCCCCGTGGTGGTGCTCACGGCACGCGGCGATCTGGACAGCCGCATTGCCGGCCTCAATGCCGGCGCGCTGCAGTACTTCGTCAAGCCCACCGACATGAACGAGCTGGTGGCCGGCATCCGCTCCCAGCTTCGCCGCAACACCGGTCAGCCGGGCAGGGCGTCCGCCCCATTCCTGACCTGGCGCCTTGACCCCCTGTCGGCCTGCATGGTCGCACCCAACCACCAGATCATTGCCCTGACCAGCCGCGAGCTGGAATTGCTCGGCTGCCTGATGGCCACCCCCGGGACCATGGTGTCCAAGCAGACCCTGATCGAGGCCATGGGCTATGCCGATGTGGATGACGGTTTTCACCGCATCGAATCGCAGCTGACGCGGCTTCGCCGCAAGACCCTGGATATCTCCGGGCTGGCCCTGCCGGTGAGGGCCGTGTTCGGCCGAGGGCTGGTGTTCGTGCCTTAGGCGCCTTTTTCTTCTCCATTTCAGCTTTTTGAACCGCAGCCGTCCGGGCATGCGGAAGGGATTCGTTCGCCCATTTTTTTGCTGCAAAAGCGCGTGCGCGTGCTTGGGCGGCTTGGTGCTGGCGGCGTGCGCAGGCGGGCGGCGTGGGCCGTCGGAGTTTTCAACCGTGATCAAACACACATCAAGAGAGGAATGGTATGGCGAGACAGAGTTTGCATATCCGGCCCACAGGGCCGCGCATGAAGGCCTGGAGGCAGGCCAGAAGTCTGGTTGCAGCCGGCACCCTGGCAATGGTGGGTGCAGTTGCGCAGGCGGCATTTCTGAATGGGGACTTCGAGGCAGGGGACCTGACTGGCTGGACCCCCCAGGCATGGACCAACAATGGCACCCAGGCCAATCCGAAGCGCTTGAGCGAGTTGCGCCTACAGCCACCTGGCACCAAGTCCCATCTGGTCGAAATCGCCAGCGGCTCGGAAGGCGCTGCAGACGAAGTCCTGTTCCGGGGTGACGCCGGCCAGTCCGCCCTCAAACTGACTTTGGCAGGCTCCCACTCTGCCCGCATCAACCTCAAGGCGAACAGCGCTACCCCAGCCAGCAACGTGATACCTCGGTCCAGCAAGGTCACGGGGGGACTCGCCGGCTGGACCCAGCAGGTCAATACGGCAAGTTCCATCACCCAGGAAGTGACGCTGACTGCAGATGACATCGACCAGGACGGCAAGATCCACATCCGATTTGTCGCGGCGCCCGTGCTTGAGTACGCCAGCAATCACGGAGGCGAGGATCGCCCCTACTTTGCCATCTCGCTGGTCAAGACCTATGACGCCCAGACCTCCACGGATCTGACGGGCTCACCCCAGGAGTTGTTCTTCAAATACCACTACGGCGGCGAGCCGGGAGCACCCTGGAAGACCTTTACCGACAAGGGCGGTGCCATCCAGAACTACACCGACCCCCAGGCCTACGATGTCGCTCCTGGCAATGCCTACCTGCGGGTAGGCGACAAGGTCAGGCTGCAGGCCGTGGCCTCGGCCTGCAGTGCCGGTGGCCACGCAGGCCATCTGTACGTTGACAACTTCGGCACGACCCTGCCCAAGACCCTGTGGATCAGCGCGTCCGGGCCTGTCAGCGCGCCCAAGGCGGACGGCACGGAGATCACCTACACCTACACCTATACGAACAACGGCAGCACCCCGGTGAACAACGTGAAGGTCACGCCCGCCATGCCCGTGGGCACGGATGCGGGCATCAGTCCGACCACGTTCGTGTCGCTGGCCGGCGACGGCGGCGCTTGCACGGCCCCGGCCGTGGGCAGTTCAGATCCTGCCCAGTGCGACTTTGGGACCCTGGCTCCCGGGCAGTCGGGCACGTTCACGATGACCGTGAAGGTTCCTGCGGGCACGCCGTCAGACCAGATCAACAACGGCAACTACACCATCGGAGGCGACCTGACCTCGACCCTGCTCGGTGCCATGGTGCAGACCCAATTGCTGGCTCCCGCGGCGAGCAGCGACATGGTGCCTGATGTCTCCGGACTCCCGCCCACCGCCGTGGTCGGCGTCCCCTACACCGGCAGCTTCTCCTGCAAGAACGATGGTGCAGCCAGCGCAGGCCAGGCTATCTGCGATGCCTCCGGTCTGCCTCCTGGCGTGACGGCAGGCCAATGCACGATAGACGGCGCGGCCTGGATGCAGCCCGCCGTGGTGCCTGCGGGCAAGACGGTGGTCTGCCAGGTCTCCGGCACACCGACGGGTCCAGGCGGCAGCTCGACGGTCACGGTGACCACGGGCGGCGACAACGACCTGACCCCGGGCAACAACACGACCACGTCGAACATCGCGGTCACCACAGCGCCGGACATGCAGGTCAATCTGAGCGGACTGCCCCCCACCTCGCCGCTGAACATTCCCTATAGCGGCAGCTTCACCTGCAGCAACCAGGGCCTGGCCAACGCCGTGAGCGGCACCTCCTGCGCCGTCTCCGGCCTGCCGGCTGGCGTGACACAAGGCGCATGCTCCATCAGCCCCGGCAATGCCGCGTGGGTGGCGGGCAATGCGGTGCCGGTGGGAGCCACGGTCACCTGCCAGGTGAGCGGTACGCCCACGGCCGCAGGTTCGTCCACGGTCACGGGCACCACGGGCGCAACGGATGATTCGAATGCGGCAAACAACACCGCGACCATGAATGTGTCCACCGTTGCAGTGCCCGACATGGGCGTCGATCTGAGCGGCCTGCCGACCGCGTTCACTGCCGGCACGCCCTACAGCGGCCGTTTTGTCTGCAAGAACCAGGGCTCGGCCGATGCATCGGCAGGCACCTCGTGCGCAGTCACGGGACTGCCGCCTGGCGTCAGCCAGGGCGCTTGCCGCATCAGCCCCTCCAATGCAGCCTGGTCCGCAGGGGATGCCGTGCCTGCGGGCGCCAGCGTGACCTGCACGGTCAGCGGAACGCCCAGCTCCGTGGGGGCGGTGGCACTGACGGGCAGTACCGGTGCGACCGGAGATGCCAACCCGGCCAACAACACGGCTTCCCGCGCGGTGGCCGTGGCCGTATCGCCCGCCTCCATCCCCACCCTCTCCGAATGGGGCCTGATCCTGATGTCCGGCTTGATGGGCATCATGGGTTGGGGCATGGTGCGCCGCCGCCGCTTCAACGCGCTGTGACCGGCAACCGGTCGTGACGCAGGGCGCCCTTCGGGGCGCCTTTTTTTTGGTTCGGAGCATGGCCGCAGCCCATTGACATGCTCAATATGTGATCGAATAAGGGTTTATACCTAGCATTTGCCCCATGATCGTCCGTGATCGCCCCGCCGGCCTCAGGCTGTTTCTGATTTTGCGGGGCTCGGTGCTCCAGCGCATCCAGGTCACGCTGCTCGTGAACATCGTGTTTGCCGCCATCATCACCCTGGTGCATGGCAATCTCTTCGACGTGAAGATCACGGTGACGCCCATCCCCTTCACGCTGATCGGCCTGCCGCTGGCCATCTTCCTGGGGTTTCGCAACAACACCGCCTACGACCGCTACTGGGAAGGGCGCAAGCTCTGGGGAGAGATGGTGATCTGCGCGCGCACGCTGGCGCGCCAGTGCCAGAGCCTGATTGCGCTGGACACGGTGCCCGATCCCCGGCGCCGCGACAGCGACGTGCGCGTGCGCATGGTGCACCGGGCTGTTGCCTTCGCGCATTTGCTGCGGTCCCAGCTGCGGGGCCTGCACGACGATGCCGAAGCCGGCCGCTGGCTCGTGGACAGGGAATGGCGCCAAATCCAGGCCCTGCCGCTGGAGCAGCGCTGCGACGCACTGATGATGTCCATGGGGCATGACCTGGCGCAGTGTGTGCGCCGTGGCGAGATGGAGCCCTGTCTGGCCGCGTCCATGGACAAGACCTTCACGCGCATGACGGCCGCTGCCGCCTCGTGCGAGCGCATTCGCAACACGCCCATGCCGTTCTCGTATGCGCTGCTGCTGCACCGTACGGCCTATATGTACTGCTTTCTGCTGCCGTTCGGCCTGGTGGACACGACCGGGTTCATGACGCCCTTTGTCGTGGCCATCGTGGCCTACACCTTCTATGGGCTCGACGCCCTTGGCGATGAACTCGAAGAGCCCTTTGGCCTGGAGAGCAACGACCTGCCGCTGGACACCATCTGCCGCTCCATCGAGATCAGCCTGGGCCGCACGCTGGGCGAGACGGATCTGCCCGCGCCGCTCAGGCCCGAGGGCTACAGGCTGACCTGAGGCGGCGGGCAAGCATGGGAAAAAGCAAAGGCCCATGAAAAGCCCATGAAAAAGCCCCGCAGTTTCCTGCGGGGACTTGTGGTCTGAAGCGGGACCCGAGGCTCAGGCAAACACGCCGGCCGTGTCCTGCATCTTCCCGGACACGATGCCCAGATGGTGCAGCGTGTCCCCACCCGTCATCTCCATCTGCGTCAGGCGCTTGAAGTAGTGGCTGCCTGCGTACTCGTCAGTCACGCCGATGCCGCCGTGCAACTGCACCGACTGCTGACCCACATAGCGCAGCGACTGGCCCAGCTGGACCTTGGCGCGGGCGATGGCCACGTGGCGCTCCGCCTCGGGCGTGTTCATCTTGAGGCTGGCGTAGTAGCTCATGGAGCGGGCCAGCTCCAGCTGCATCTTCATGTCCGCCACGCGGTGGCGCAGGGCCTGGAAGCTGGCGATCACCGTGTTGAACTGCTTGCGCTGGTTCATGTACTCGGTGGTGAGCTTCAGTGTCTGCTCCATGGCGCCCACGCCTTCGGCGCACAGGGCGGCGTTGGCCACGTCCTGGGCCAGTGTCAGGGCGGCCAGGCCATCGGTCGTCACCAGCGTGGCGGGGGCCGCCTGGCAGCGCAGCTCGGCGGCGCGGCTGCCATCCTGGGTCCGGTAGCCCTGGGTGCTGACGCCGCTGGCGCCGCGCTCCACCAGGAAGAGGGCGATCTTGCCGTCCAGCTGGGCCGGCACCAGGAAGGCATCGGCCGCGTCGCCTGCGGGCACCACGCTCTTGGTGGCATCCACCGTGTAGCCGCCGCCGCTCTTGCCGGCCGTGGCCGCGCAGACGTCGAGCCGGTAACGGGCCTGGCGCTCCTGGTGTGCCAGCACGACCAGGGCCTCGCCGCTGGCCACGCGCGGCAGCCACTGGCCGGCCACGGAGGCGTCGGCATGCTGGCCGAGCACGCTGGATGCCACGAAGGCCTGTGCCAGCGGCTCCATCACCAGGCCGCGGCCCAGCTCTTCCATCACCACCATCACGTCGGTGGCGCCCTGGCCCAGGCCGCCGTGCTCCTCGGGCACGGTCAGTGCCGTCAGGCCCAGTTCGGCCAGCTCGCCCCAGGCCTCGCGCGAGAAGCCGCCCGCCTCGACGATGGAGCGGCGGCGCTCGAAGGTGTA
>JANDJZ010001740.1:0-10138 GCA_027943245.1 Acanthamoeba sp. SK_2022b | reverse complement strand
CAGCGGCCGGCGCGGCCAGCGCAGGTACAGGCCCGACAGCGACAGCATCAGCAACAGGCCGGCCAGGGTGCCCGTGATCGGCTTGCCGTCATCGCGCGGCAGCAGCAGCCAGCGGTGCAGGCGCTCCACCCATTCGAAGAACTCCGTGCCGTGTTGCTCGGGCATCTGCGCGCCCGTGTAGGGATCGACAAAGACCGTCTGGCCCCGGCGCTGGCCGGCCGGCGGCTTGAAGGCCACCTGGGCCGAGCGGCCGGGCTCGGCAAAGACGGTGATGCGCTGGACCACGCGCTGCTCGCCGGCCTCGCGCAGCGCCTGCGCAATCTGCGGCGGCCCCAGCGGTGGGTCATCGCGCGCAGGCACGGAGACAGTGCCGGGATTCAGCCAGCCCAGGATCTCCTCATGGAACGAGAACACCGCGCCCGACAGCCCGATGACGATGAGCACCGTGCCGGCCGTAATGCCGGCGAACCAGTGCAACTGGAACCAGATTTTCTTGAAAGTCATGGGGAGCAGGCGGCGGCGTTCAGCGGTCCATCACGGTGCGCAACGGAACATCAGGACAGAACGGTGCATGGAAGGCAGGCGTGCAGGAATGAAGGGGCCAGGCGCCTGTGCGTCGACCGGGACCCAGGGATGCAAGGCACCCATCAGCGCGAAATTCTAAATTGTTCTCATTTACGGCGTGTTGCACGCGCGATAGGCCCGCAAGGCGGCCTGGGGTTTCGTGCAGGCTTGAGCCGCCGGGATGCAGCGCCTCTACCCAATGGAAATCGCCTGCCGAAACAGGTTCGGCAGGCGATGGTTCAGCGCCTCTTCAACCGTGTGTCAACCGCGTCTGCGGCGCAGATTCCACAGGCCTGCAGCCAGCATCAGCAGCATGGCCATGGCGAGCATGCGCGGTTCGAGGGCAGGGATCGGCCGGGCACCCGGTGCCGCCCCCACACGCGCCGGACCGCTGGGATCCACGATCACGCCATTGGCTGCGCGATCGTCATCACCCTGGCCGCCATCGGTGACCACCACCGAGGTCGTATTGCCCGACACCACCGCACCCGCAGGCTGATACCAGGAGTCCGCCGCCCCTGCGGACGCTGGACCGAACTTCCAGTACGCCATGCCGGTCACCGGCCCCGGCCAGGTGACGCTGACCGTGATCGAGCTGCTGGGCGTACAGCCACGGGCCACGAAGTGCACATTGCCGTACGGGAAGCTCAACTGGCCAGGCGCACCCGCCGCAGCCGCGACGAAGGACGACTGCGACACATCGAACCCGCAGCCCGCGCCACCACCGCTCAAGGTCGCCGTGGCATTGCCTGCCCCGGTGGCTGTCGGACCCGTGAAGGTCGTTCCGAGCACGTTGAGCGAAGTCGTTGTGGCAGGTCCGGTATTGCCATTGCCGGGGTTGGTCTGGGTCGCGCTGATCGTGTGCAGACCCGGCGTCGGCAAGCCGCCGCCTGGCGTGCAGCTCCACGTCTGATCGGCCGCGACGATTGCCGTACACAGCGTCGTCGAGCCATCCTTCACCGTGATCGTGTAGCCCGGCGTGCCGGTGCCGGAAATCTGCGGATAGCCTCCCACCGTGGTCGGCGAAACCGTCAGCGTCGGAGCCACCGGCACCTGCGTGCTGGGAGTGACCGGCGTTGCGGGTGTCGATGCACAGTTCACAGTGCAACCGGCCGTCGGATTGACGGGGCTGATGCCGCCCGATGGATCGTAGGAAGCCGTGTTCGTGCTCGAACCCACCGCCGTCGGAACAGCCGGCAAGTTGAAGCTGGTGCTGCCACCGGCCGCCACTGCCGCAGTGAAGTTCACCGTGCACGTCAGCACGGAGCTGCCATTGCCCGCAAACGGGAAGGTATTTGGCGTGCAGGTCGCACTAGCCACGTTTGCACCGGTCGGCACGCCCGTGATGCTGATGCCTGCAGGCACCAGGTCCTTGATGGTCACGCTGGTGGCGGGACCGAAGGCACTGGCAGCGTTGGACACGGAGAACGCGTAGTTGAAGGGCGTGCCCACGGCCAGGCTGCCGGGATTGGCCTTGGTGACCGTCAGCGCAGGCGTGCCTGGCGTCACCGGAGTCACCGGTGTGGAAGCGCAGTCTGTCGTGCAACCCGCCGTCGGATTGACCGGGCTGATTCCGCCCGACGGATCGTAGGAGGCCGTGTTCGTGCTCGAACCCACCGCTGTCGGAACAGCCGGCAGATTGAAGCTGGTGGTGCTGCCAGCCGCCACCGGTGTGGTGAAGCTCACCGTGCACGTCAGCACGGAGCTGCCGTTACCCGCAAACGGCAAGGTGTTGGGCGTGCAGGTCGCGCTGGCCACGTTTGCACCAGTCGGCACGCCCGTGATGCTGATGCCTGCCGGCACCAGATCCTTGATGGTCACGCTGGTGGCGGGGCCGAAGGCACTGGCAGCGTTGGACACGGAGAACGCGTAGTTGAAGGGCGTGCCCACGGCCAGGCTGCCGGGATTGGCCTTGGTGACCGTCAGCGCAGGCGTGCCTGGCGTCACCGGAGTCACCGGTGTGGAAGCGCAGTCTGTCGTGCAACCCGCCGTCGGATTGACCGGGCTGATTCCGCCCGACGGATCGTAGGAGGCCGTGTTCGTGCTCGAACCCACCGCTGTCGGAACAGCCGGCAGATTGAAGCTGGTGGTGCTGCCAGCCGCCACCGGTGTGGTGAAGCTCACCGTGCACGTCAGCACGGAGCTGCCGTTACCCGCAAACGGCAAGGTGTTGGGCGTGCAGGTCGCGCTGGCCACGTTTGCACCAGTCGGCACGCCCGTGATGCTGATGCCTGCCGGCACCAGATCCTTGATGGTCACGCTGGTGGCGGGGCCGAAGGCACTGGCAGCGTTGGACACGGAGAACGCGTAGTTGAACGCAATCCCCACAGCCAGGCTACCCGGGTTGGCCTTGGTGACCGTCAACGCAGGCGTACCAGGCGTGACTGGAGTCACCGGTGTGGAAGCGCAGTCTGTCGTGCAACCGGCTGTCGGATTGACGGGGCTGATGCCGCCGGACGGATCGTAGGAAGCCGTGTTCGTGCTCGAGCCCACCGCCGTCGGCACAGCCGGCAGATTGAAGCTGGTGGTGCCACCGGCCGCCACCGGCGTGGTGAAGCTCACCGTACAAGTCAGCACGGAGCTGCCATTGCCCACGAAGGGGAAGGTGTTGGGCGTGCAGGTCGCACTGGCCACGTTCGCGCCGCTCGGCACGCCCGTGATGCTGATGCCTGCGGGCACCAGATCCTTGATGGTCACGCTGGTGGCGGGACCAAAGGCACTGGCCGCATTGGACACGGAGAACGCGTAGTTGAACGGCGTGCCCACAGCCAGGCTGCCGGGATTGGCCTTGGTGACCGTCAACGCAGGCACGCCTGGCGTGACCGGAGTTACCGGTGTGGAAGCGCAGTCTGTCGTACACCCTGCCGTCGGATTGACGGGGCTGATGCCGCCCGACGGATCGTAGGAGGCCGTGTTGGTGCTCGAACCCACAGCCGTCGGCACAGCCGGCAGGTTGAAGCTGGTGCTGGCACCGGCTGCGACCGAGGTCGTGAAGTTCACCGTACACGTCAGGACGGCGCTGCCATTGCCCGCAAACGGGAAGGTGTTGGGCGCGCAGGTCGCACTGGCCACGTTCGCACCGGTCGGCACACCCGTGATGCTGATCCCCGCAGGCACCAAGTCCTTGATAGTCACGCTGGTTGCGGGGCCGAAGGCACCGGCGGCGTTATTCACCGTGAAGGCGTAGTTGAAGGGCGTACCCAGGGCCAGGCTGCCCGGGTTGGCCTTGCTGACCGTCAGTGCAGGCGAACCAGGCGTGACAGGAGTGGTGGGTGTCGACGCGCAGTCTGTTGTGCACCCTGCCGTCGGATTGACCGGGCTGATGCCGCCCGACGGATCGTAGGAGGCCGTGTTGGTGCTCGAACCCACAGCCGTCGGAACAGCCGGCAGGTTGAAGCTGGTGCTGCCACCGGCTGCGACCGAGGTCGTGAAGTTCACCGTACACGTCAGGACGGCGCTGCCATTGCCCGCAAACGGGAAGGCGTTGGGTGTGCAGGTTGCACTGGCCACGTTTGCGCCGGTCGGCACGCCCGTGATGCTGATACCCGCAGGCACCAGGTCCTTGATGGTCACGCTGGTGGCGGGACCGAACGCTCCAGCCGCATTCGCTACCGTGAAGGCGTAGTTGAACGCAGTCCCCACAGCCAGGCTGCCGGGGTTGGCCTTGCTGACCGTCAGCGTGGGCGAACCAGGGTTGACTGGGGTGGCGGGCGTCGACGAGCAGTCCGTCGTGCAACCTGCCGTCGGATTGACCGGGCTGGTACCACCGGACGGATCATAGGAAGCCGTGTTCGTGCTCGAGCCCACCGCCGTCGGCACAGCTGGCAGGTTGAAGCTGGTGCTGCTGCCAGCCGCCACCGGTGTGGTGAAGCTCACCGTACACGTCAGCACGGAACTGCCGTTACCCGCAAACGGGAAGGTATTGGGCGTGCAGGTCGCACTGGCCACGTTTGCACCAGTCGGCACGCCCGTGATGCTGATGCCTGCCGGCACCAGGTCCTTGATGGTCACGCTGTTGGCAGGACCGAAGGCACTGGCGGCATTGGACACGGAGAACGCATAGTTGAAGGGCGTGCCCACAGTCAGGCTGCCAGGGTTGGCCTTGGTGACACTAAGGTTCACCACGCTCACAAAATGAATTTGTGCGGCGCTTGGCGAATACGCGTTTGCTCCCACGGTGAACGTGCCACCCAGGGTTCCTGCAGGAATGCTGGTGGCGATGGTGTAGGTACCACTCGCTGTGCTGGTGGCAGTGATCGAGCAGATGCCCAGAGTTGCGCCGCTTGTTCCAGTGGTGCAAGTGGCTGACGCGCCGTCCGCGCCACCGTTCAGCTTCACGCCGGGGGTACCGGCAAAGGTGACGACCTCGCCGCCCTTGGGGTTACCACCGGCATCGCGCACATATGCTTCCACCACATCGGTTGCCGTGCCATTTGCCGCCGCGTTGTCGCTCACGACACGCAGGCCCGAATTGCTTGCCGAGGCATTGCCGGCGACAAAGGCCATCGATTGCGGGCTGTTGCCGATGGCAGTTGCACCCACCGTGGCGGCAGCCGAGTAAGTCGATGCGGTCACGCTGGTGAACGACACCGAGCAGGTCGCCGCCACACCGGCAGTCGTGCAACTGGCGGTGGCAGGCGCCGCTCCGGCAGGCGTCACGCTGAAGTTCACGGCAACGCCGGTGACTGGATTGCCGAACGCATCCTTGGTGACCACGGAAACGACGTCCTGGCCGCCGCCAGCTGCCTGGTTGTTCGCATCGACCGACATGGTCGAATTGGCGGGATCGACGGCACCTGCCGTAAAGACATAGGCAGCCGTAGCGCCGTACGTATTGCCGCCGGCGCTGATGCCGCTGCCGCTCAATGCGCCGCTCGCGATGCTTGCGCCGGAAGTGTAGGAACCCGCGACGGTTGTCCTGGCGGTGACCTGGCAGGTACCGGCCGCATTGGTGGTGCAGGTACCGCTGAAGGTGATGTTTGCGGTGGGAGAGAACGTGACAACGCTTCCGGCCACCGGATTGCCGTTGACATCTCCCACAAACGCTTCAAGCACATCCGTCGCCGAGCCATTGGCCGTGGCCGGACTGCTGACGGTACGCACCCCCGACCTGGCGGGGTCGGCGGCATTGGCCGTGAAGTTGATCACGGCCGGACTGCCGTTTGCCACGCTCTGGGTAGTGGTGCCGTTGTTGTCCGTGGCTGTGAAGCTCGCCGCACCCGCGACGGTGGATGTCACCGTGATGGAGCAGCGCGCTGGATTCGCATTGGCCGCAATCGTGCAGGAAGTTGCCGAAGGCGTGCCGGCGCCGGTATGGACAAAGCCGATGGTGTGGGCAACCGTATCGACGGTTGCATTGCCATTGGCGTCCTGCAGTGCGACGGTCACCGTGCCGGTGCTCGTACCGTCGGCCATCACCGAGAGCGGTGTGGCACTGAGCAGATTGCCACTGGCTGTATTGCTGGGCGGCCCGGCAATGAAGTTGACCGATACCGGGCTGCCATTGCTCACGGCCTCTCCGTTGTCCGTCGCCGTGAAACTTGCGGTGCCGACCGTGGCCGATTTCACCGTCACGGAGCAGGTGGCCGGATTGGCGTTGGCCGCGATCGTGCACGTGGGTGCGGCCGGCGTGGTCGTGCCCACGCCCGTTTTGGTGAAGACAATCGTGTGCGCCACCGTATCCGTGGCGGGATTGCCATTGGCATCGCGCAGGGTCACGCTGATCGAACTCGTGGCCGTGTTGTCTGCGACAACGCTGAGCGGACTGGCACTGATCAGGTTTCCATTCGCGCCATTGCTGGGCGAGCCGGCCGTGTAGTTCACCGCAGCCGTAGCCGTGGCGGCCGAGCCATTGATGGTGAAACCAAAGGTGCCGCTGCCGACTGCGGTAGGTGCCGTGACGGTTGCCGTGTACACCCCTGCGCTGCACGCCCCCGCGCCGACCGCAGGCGAGCCCTGTGTTCCGCCGTTCAGCGTGAAGGCCACCGTGTTGGCACAGGTCGCAATCGAATTGCCTGACGCATCCTTGAGCTGCGCCGTCAATGTGCTGGTTGCAGTGCCATTGGCAATGATCGAGGTCGGACTCGCAACGATGGTCGAGGCGCTGGTACTTGGCGGACCCGCCGTGTAGCTCACTGAAGCCGTAGCAACTGCGGCAGAGCCGTTGATGGTGAATCCGAAGATCCCGCTGCCGACCGCCGTGGGCGATGTGACGGTGCCCGTATAGATGCCGGCAGTACACGAGGCCGCGCCCACATTCGGCGTTCCCTGCGTTCCGCCGTTCAGGGTGAACGCCACCGTGTTCGTGCACGTGTTGATCGGATTGCTGCTGGCATCGACCAGTTGCACGCGCAGCACGCTGGTGGAGCTGCCGTTGGCCACGATCGATGCCGGAGTGGCGACTATCGTCGATGCACTCGTGCTCGGCGTTGCGGCCGCATAGGAGACCGTTGCGGTGGCAACAGCCGCAGACCCGTTGATGGTGAACCCGAAGGTGCCGCTGCCGACCAGCACCGGCGATGTCACCGTCCCCGTGTACATGCCGGCACTGCAGCCCGTGACGCTGACGGCAGGAACGCCTTGCGTCCCCGCATTGAGGGTGAAGGCCACCGTATCGGTACAGGTGGTGACAAGGTTGCCTAACGCATCCTTCAACTGCACGGCCAAGGTGCTGGTGGAGACGCCATTGGCCGCAATCGATGGCGGACTCGCGGCGATTTCAGAACCGGTCGTGCTGGCCGGCAGCCCGGTGAAGCTGTAAGCAACCGGCGAAGGCTGATAAGTCACTGCGCCAGATACCGGGCTTCCACCCAAGGGAAGATTGGAGAACGTGGCACCAGCGACTGACGACGACAAGGTCACGGGTGTCGTGAATGTTCCGGCGACACTGCTGCTGGCATTGATGGGAGACGCGCACTTTCCGCTGGAGTCGGTCGTGCAGCTGACTGCGGCGGAGCTGCCATTGAACGTGACACCTGCAGGCGGCGCTGCGAAGGTAACGGTGTCACTGCCCCCCGTCCAGGCATTGCCTTGGCCGTCAACAATGTAGACCTCCAGCAAGTCGCTGCTGCCGACAGGTTGATTGTTGGTCGTCGCCAGAACGCCGGATTTCAGGGCACAGGGAAAACCGGTGACGCTTGCCGCCGTTGAAAGCTGCGAGGTCTGGGCCCCACCGGAATTGCTGTCCGTCACTGTGACCCGCACCTGGCCGCTGAGATACGAAGGAACGGTCAGCGTTCCCGAGGCTCCGGCCATGGTCCCTGAGCCCAGATAGACCTGTGCGTCGTTGGCGCCCGCGCCGGTCGGCGACCAAAAGGCTTCCACCGTATACGGTGCCGGCTCGCTCGCATTGGCATTTGCCGTGATATTGAATGTCCAGGTGCAGGCGGCGGTGTCACTGGCGCCAACGCCAAGGGTCGGGGTCCATCCGGTTTGTCCATTGGCCGTCGTCAGCAAACTGATACCTGAGTTTGCAGCCACAGGCACGGAAAACAGCGTGTTCTGAGAAATCTTGAAGAAATCATGCGTAGTGATACGAATGGCACTTCTCGACTGGCTTGTCATCTTGTTGTTGCCAATCAACCCTGGTGCCGTACCCGTCCCACTAATATTCAACCCGTCCCCCCCGCCAGTGAAATTGTTATCGGTCACCGTCACTACCTGCGTCGTGCCTGAGGCTGCCGTATTCACCGTTGGTGCCGACACATGCATTGGCGATGAAGTGGTATAGGCGGCAATAGGCAGCGAGAAGGTATTACCCGTCACGGCAAGACCAATTCCATTGCCCAGGTTGATCGTTCCATCAACCGACACCACGGCCCTGGGCGCATTTCCACCAGTCGGACTCAGTGCGATATTCGAATCTTTGATCGTCAATCCGTTGACGGTCATGTTCGACATGACCTGGAAGAACTGCTCGAGCTGCATTCCCCCGATAGGGTTGGGCAGATTCGTTACCGTGAAATTATCGACAACAATGTTGGAAACTGTGCCTGCACCGTTGCTTGCGGCAACGGAAATAGCCGAGCCCTTGTTATTGCCGTAATTTCCATTCCATATCGCGGAATTGATCGTGCTATTGGTAAAGAATACGTTTTGTGCGCCTTGATGAATCTCCGCGTACAGCTCGCAGTTGAACGGCGTCCCCTCTCCCGCAGGGGTTGGCGCCACATTCACCAAGCCGACGCGATCAATGGTGATATTGTTCGCCGGGGAGCCAACGACGAATACCGCTTCGCCACAGGTCATGTTGGGCGAATTGGTGAGCGTGATGTTCTTCCCACCAAGATAAAAAGTTTCCCAGGGGGAGTCCGCCCAGTTCTGGACTTGTATGACTCCCCCGAAATCGATGGTCAACGAGCCCGTGCCGGCTGGCACGGTGCCTTTGAGCCAGTACCAGGCACCACCGGCACCAGTGGTGGTGCCCGTATCGCCGCCGCTGATCATCTGGCTTTGACCACAGGCATTGGTGGCTCCCGTCACGGCGCCGGACTGGGCTCCGCTGATGAATGTATTGGCACAGCGCACGTAAACCGTCTGATTGTCGACATACGGATGGAGGTTTCCCGCCGCATCCTTGGATGTCCCGCTCTGTATGGTTCGTACCGACGTGGTCAGTGTCGGCGCAAAGACGATGGAAACATCGGCACTCGGATCCAGTGTTTGCAGCGTGTAGTTGGCTGCCTGAATGGCCGCTCGCAGCGTACATGCGCCAGCAAAGGTGCCCCCCAGCGTGCTGACACAGGTGGTTGGTGTCGTTGCATTGGCATTGGGAGCGTCGCTGTTGTCGGTGACCGTGAAGACGATGGTCGCCGCCAGTGCCGTGGATGAGATACCCGCGCATGAAAGCAGCAGCAAAGAGAAAAGGCACTTCGCTGCACGCCACTTGCGAAAAAATGCCGAACCAGGCAGGCGATTGAGAGCATGCATGATATTCCCCGTTTTCTCAAGGAGATATGACAGGAAAATGATTTTCCCAATGGCAATGGCCATCAGTTGTACCCAGCGCATTTGCATCGCCGTACCTCGAATAGTTCTATTTGAATCACGAGCTCACAACTCACCTTGCAGCCGATGAGGTTGGAAGCAAAATGTTTCGCGCAGATCCTGCGCGTCAATCAAAAAAAGGCGAATTTCCATCAACGCTTGCGCGCTGCTCCACTGCCCGTTGAGCGGACACACCTTCAGTCGGGTTTGCGACGCAAAACATTCCTCCCTCGACAAACCATATTCACCGTGCTTGTATTTTTTCAGTGACGGACCAGTTTCCATGGACCCGCACCTGTGCAACGGTAAGTCGCCTATCAGACATATATACAACCCATGGTTAACCCATGCAGGTCCAATCGACCAGAACATGCACTGAAAAACCACTGCACATATCGATAGGCTAAATCATGTTTTTTTCTATTTCAATAGTTTTTTTACATGTAACCAGAGACTCGTACCAGCGCTACGAGGGAGGCGCTTGAGCG
Source organism: Acanthamoeba sp. SK_2022b (assembly GCA_027943245.1). NCBI lineage: Eukaryota > Discosea > Longamoebia > Acanthamoebidae > Acanthamoeba > Acanthamoeba sp. SK_2022b. The sequence goes on along the minus strand of JANDJZ010001740.1, from coordinate 101 downwards.
ATCTAGGGAATACCCTGAATCAGCCACACCACATACAGATGTTGAATATCAGCACCAACATTCTGGTGCTGATATTGCGGCGTCTGCTTGGGTGTTAACTC
>JANDJZ010000174.1:0-81557 GCA_027943245.1 Acanthamoeba sp. SK_2022b | reverse complement strand
GGCTCCTGCTGGCAGCAGCTCGATCCGGGCTACCGAATCATCGTCTCGGCGCGCGTAGAGAACGGTACGCGAGTGCGGGCAGCCAGTTCATGCGCGTCGTGGGCGCTGACCTGTGGATTTGTTACGAGCATTTGATGGTGATGGAATTCGTGCCGCGGGGCGACCTACCACCTACTGATCTCGACTCAAGGACTTGGAGGACCTGTGCGAGGTGGTGACCACCCACAACGTACGGGGCTTCCTGCCATCGAGCTGCCTCAAGCGGAGGCCGCCGCCGGTCCCCGACGACCGCATCCCGTGGCGGCTCCTCTGGCGCATCGCGTTCGACGTGGCCAAGGGCATGCGCTACCTTCACGTGCATCGCGATCTCCGCAGTCCCAACGTCTTCGTATCTCCACCTCTCTCTCTCCCCCCCCATTTACCGCCTCGTTCTCTTCCCCAACTCACGAGGCCCTTTCGCGCATCCGCTTCCAGCTGGCCAGTTTGTCCCCGACCGCGCGCGTGGTGGCCAAGATCGGCGACTTTGGTACCGCAACGCGCACGCACGCGCCCCGCCGCGGGCTAGGTCGTGCTGACAGTGAATGGATGACCGTCTAGGTGGGTTGGACTGGGCGGACCAGACCTGGCGCGACATGTCAACCCGACTCTCGACGAAGCGCCCTGCGGACCTGGCAGTGGCTGGCTCCGGAGGTGTTGACCCACAAGCGCGTTGAATACGACGAGCGATCTGCCTGCAGTCTTGGAATCGTGTTATGGGAGATCGAAACTCGACAGCTGCCCTACACCAGAGTACTGGGACAAGTTCCAGCGGAACGGTTACTTCCAGGCGATGGACTGCCGTAACGCCATCGTTGACGGGAGCTGCCGACCGACGCCGCCTCCCGCCAGCAGCATCTACAGTGGCCTTACCCCTTCGTCACGTCCTCCTACAGCTCCACTGTGCGTTACTGCGTCGCGCTTGAAGGCCCGCTTACCCAGGTGTAGAAAGCGAACATAAAAGAAAAGAGTTGTATTCGAGTTGTAGAACGCTACAGGGAGTGAGTTCGTTGGCCGCGGTCTCTCGTGCTTGGTTGTACGCGGATCGTTGCAGGTGCTGGACGGCTGGTGCTTCTTGACGTCGCGAATGGCTTGCGGGCGAGAGAGTTTGATAGGCTCGACCGCCACCTCCACCTGCACGATATGAAGGAAAAAAGAAGAGGAGAAGAGGGGGAGTGGATAGACACACAGAGGATGGCTGAGCCCCACGCCATCCCCATCTCCGGAAGAACGGAGAACAGAGGCCTGAACTCTTTCAAGTCCTCGCGTGTGCCTGCAGGGGCACCACCTAATGGCCAGGCAGGTCCTTGGGGAGACCCGTGAGGCCGAGGACCGCCACAACTGCCGTGGTTCGCGCACTGAGGTGACCACGCTCAGAGCAGGTAGTTCTGTGTGCGTGAGAGTGACAGAATGGGAGAAGAGAGAGCACTCCACATCACCTCAGAGGGTAACCTCTCACCGTGGTTTTACCATGAGGCACACATGTAACACAACTGCTGGAAGGTGGAGGCGGCGCTGGCCTGAACTGCAGTAGCTGTGCCCGAGTGAATGAAACTCTTGCTCATAAGCTTGAAATGAGATCAACTGTGTACCGTCAAGCAAAGTCGTTGGGCTAGCTACATGGAGTGAGTTGTTGGCCGCGGTCTCTCTTGCTTGGTTGTATGTGGATTGTTGAAGGTGCTGGACATCTGGCACTTGATGGATGAAGAACAAAACATCCTCTTTTCTCGACGCTGGCAAAGTGGTAGGTGGAGTGGTAAGACTGTAGTGATCATCCGGTCTGCTTGTTGGCCTTGTGAGGTGGAGTAAAAGTGAAAAACTGAGGCTTGAACAGCGGTTTTGTCTCTGGCCTAGAAGGTTCAGGAAGCTTCCACTGCGTTGGCGCCGTTCCATTGGAGCATTCCAATGTAACCGTGTTAGGGATTCATCAAGTTTTCGAGCTTTATTCGCCTGCCACCACCATACAGGCTCACTCCGCTGGCTGCACGTGAACATTCCGCATACCGCTAACAGGGAGCGACGAATATAGTAAGGTGGTTTCCTATTCTCGTGGCGTCGTTCCGGAAATATCCTTGTTTGTGTTGCCGTTTCTGCGGAACAATTCCGACACAAGAAAATAAGATGAAAAGAATTTTTGAACGAGAGGGAAGCCAGGCCATCGATCTGCTGGAGGCAGAGCCAGCACTACCAAGCTGAGTTTTTTGTTGTTCAACAAGCAAGAACGCTAACCACGCCACCTTGAAGCGCCAGCTTGCGTTCGATCTGCCACAGACCAGTTGGATAGTACCTCTTACAAAGAAAAAGGTCTTAGGGTACATACATGACCACCGCCTCCTTCTTTCCTTGCCCACATCACCTCAACACATGTGGAGCATAGACATCTTCCTCACGACTCAATTTACGCCACCCTTCACGTACAAGCTTTTTGCACCGTATCCTCACCTACTCAATACAGATACAGCGGATCGAAGAGGAAGCGCTCGAACTTGTGGTCGTGCTGAGCACCCTCATCCAGGAGCACGCCAGCGGTACCTCCTGCACGAAGGCCACTCTTCGAAGAGCATCGCGGCCCAGGTCGCTGAAGCGATTGCTCGGGCAGGTGGTCCAGTTGTCGTGCGCGTCCCACGCATCAGCGCGCGGGTACAGCCTGCCCTCATCGCGCTCTGCATGCGGCTGATGTCTGCGCACGCTGCCCAGCCCTACCACACCAGCTTGTGACCACGCTTGTTTCCACTCGCACACGGGTTACTTCTATTTGCTGCCGGGACTCGTCACGAGCGACCCACACACTTCATGGGCTGATCTCGGTGAGGGCGTCCTTCTGGAGCTCGGGGAAGTTGGCCAGCACCTTGTTGAGGATGTACCGCCCGTAGAGGATTGGCTCCCTGGGCTTGGCCGCCTCTGTGCATGCCGTGTCGCCACCGGTCAGTCAAACAACTCCTGTCCTGGACAGAGAGGAGCAGAGGTGCGTGCCTTCTCCCTTGGCCTCGAGCTCTCGACGGCACTGCTCGAGCGGGGACACGAGGCACTTGAAGTTGGGGTCGAAGAAGAAGGGAGCCGAGAGTCGGTTCACGGGGCTGCTGTTCTTCACCCGATGCGGCGTCGCTTTGTACAGGCCTTGTGTGACGCCCAAGCGTTCGTGAGCGATGTCGTGAGCGAGCGAGCATGTCAAGAGAGGCAGAACAGGTACCGCAGGTCCATATCTCCAACATGTCGCCGATGTTCACAACGAAGGTGCCCGGAATGGGCGGAGCGGCGATCCATTGGCCGTCCTTGGTCAGCACCTACGAACATGCCCACGCCCCCTGAGGAATCAGTTATGTTGCCATGCACTGGAGCTGGGCCAGCGAACCCCACCTCGAGCCCGCCGACGTCGTCCTGGCCCAATATGGTGAGCACGCCATAGTCTGTTGTGCGCAAACCACACACGCACGCACGCACGCACGCACGCACGCACGCACGCACGCGTGAGTGGGTCACTCTTGCGAGGTGCAGGTGGCCAATCGCGGACCTGTGTGCTGGCCCACGCCCCACTGCTCCTCTCGGGGCAGAGGGTCAGCCGGGTAATAGAACAGGCGGAAGGGCGTGAACGGCGAAGACGTGAACTGCTCCCTGTGCGATCGACCAGCTCATATGTTAAACACCAGCCGACGGCGTACACTAGGAACAGGAAAGCCACCTGAAGTAGTTCTCGCTCAAGTTGAGAGAAAGTGCGATGCCCCTCATCACCTGATGGCCCAGCTCTACAAGGGTAAAGTAATACAATAACACCAGGTTGGAGAGATGTGAGCCAATCGTTCCCAGAGTGAAGCCCTGTAGAGAAGCGGTGCCTGTGAGGGCGTCCATGTAGTCGATGATAAGCTTGTCGAAGCCCGGGAACAGCTCTTGATCAGGCCACTGGTTTCGTCCGTGCATGGGCAGCTGAGCACAAACCCATCACGCGCCATCAGTACCGAATGACTCACTCCAAAGGAAGGGACTGCCTCACCTTGGCCTTCACCTCCTCAGCGTCGTCACCCAGCTCAGCACCAAAATAGAGCCCTTCCTGCAGCCCTCACAATGAGAGAGTGAGAGAAAGTGGTGCAGTAGAGAAGGAGCAATACAAACCTTAAAGTCCTTCTTCTTCGAGGTGTACTCGCCCTGCAGTTCGAACCAACCGCGAAACACAGCGTTGTTGCGCATGTGGATGCTCTCCTTTTTGTCATGCGGGCACTCACTGAAGAAACGCTTGCCCTCGGTGAACAATCTCGCGATGAGATTTTCGTCGATTCCATGGTTTTTAATGTAGAAGAAGCCGAATCGAAGGCACGCCTCGCGCAGCTCATCCACCACCTTATGAAGAGCGGCCTCATCTGAGGATTTAAGGGTGAGAGGCGACAGGTCAATCACCGGAAGCGTCGCCGGTGCAACGGGGGCCGTAGGGTTGCTACTATCCATCGCCTTCAGCTCTTGTACGCTCAAGCTCAAGACGTTGTGTATTGGCGTGGGGCAGGGACGCTGGTTCTGTCCCGTTTAATTTAATTGCCAATCGGCGACAAGTGGGTAGAGTTGGGCCTGTGAGGACAGCGGTGACAACGGCGAGCAGCGCAAGGGTACCCGCGACAACATAAAACGCGCTCCAGACAAAGACGTTTTATGAAGACGCTGCACCATCACCGGGGGCGGAGGCGGAAAGGGCACCGAGTGTGAAGGGCTTGATCTCTTTGATTTGGTGGTTGCAGCTGGGACACGTGTAGCTTCGATCGACCATCATAGCCGTCCTGATGCAGTAGTAGCAGAACATATGTCCGCAATCTGCCATGACACGCCACAACACCAGGCAAAAGTGAGCTTCGAAAAAATATTAAAATAAATAAATAAATAAATAGTCCCGTGAGAACCTGAGAGATAAGGCGTGTGCGCAGGGTCGGCTTGACACACTCCACACCTGGAGGCAGGGAAAACAAACACATCAGACTTCTGCTGGTGGCGATGCATCCACCTTCTCTCGGGAGGCGAGTACCCGGCATTGCCCAGCGAGGAGGAGAGTTTGTTGCGGAACCTGAAGAGGCGGTAGATTCCTCGTTTGATTCGGTCGGCGTTAATGAGAGGCGTCAAGAACATGAGGAACTCCTGTATGCACGGGATGAGTGCTGACTACGCGCCACAAATGCCACGACACACGGCGTGATGCGCACCGAAAAGCCGTGCCACACGAGCTGCCTGTTCATGAACTCGAAATTGACGAAACGCGCCACCGAGGGACGGGCATAGACGAGCCGCATACCGAGGAGTCTGTCCACTGGGCTCATGTATCTGCTCGATGTCAATGAACAGAGCAAACCATACACCGTCAGTGTCACCCGCCGTCATCGTTATCGTCCAGCTCTGACAACGGAAGAGCGCCGTACTTGCCGTTATAGAGGAAGACCACAAAGTTGAGCAGGGTGAGCGCCTTCCAGGCTACCTCCAAATAGTTGAGTATTTGCCAGAGCGTTTTGTAGAGGTCGTCTTCCTCGCGCTCGGCCCACGTTCGATCTGACGCCAGACGATTCAGCCTAGCTCCTCCCACCACACAACGCGCAAGAGCACGTGGCAAGTAAGCATAGGCGAGATTCTTGACTACACGCCTGGTGGTGGTCGAGGAGGGGGAGATGGGATCACCTCGCCCACGCCCATGCGCCTCCAATATGCAGAACGCCCCACATAACCTTCTGGTATAGTGTCGGCGGAATGATGCGCTGGGTCGCTGTTTGGGCGGGGTGGGGGGTGAGGTGTAAGTACGCCTTGGCTAAAGTGCGTGTGAGGGAGAAGACAGGAACACGACGGGGTTCCGGGGAGCTGGGCGGACCTTGGAGATAATCAACGCGCTCGTCTCGATAGGTGAGATTTTGCAAGCGCTGGCCGTATGTAGATCCAGTGGCATAGAGCGAGAGTCTTGTAAATGTGTTAGTGTTTGCAAACTATGTGGAGTGTGGCTGGCGTCAGAGAAGCGAGAGAGAGAGAGAGAGAGAGAGACTTACCTGTACATTATGAAGTAGAGGAAGGCATCGAGCTCAGGAGCAAATCGGTCTATTAGCGATGGCTGTGCCACGACAATGTGAGTCAACCAGCAGCAAGCTCCATGTAGAGTGGCAAGCATTGGTGAGGCCAAGTACCCGGAAGAGTGAGAATATCTTGGTGAAGGAGGACTTAATGATGGAGGTTAGCTCATTGTCCAGGAGAGACGCGTCCAGCTGGTTGACACGCAGCACACGCAACGGCACTGGTGGTCGTTCGCTACACATAATCACGATTTAAGATAAATATTATATAAATATAAATATAAATATATATAAATAAATTGGATGTGAACCTCAGTTTGGCAGCGAACGTGTAGAGGAGGGGCGTTGCTCGCTCCCATTCCTTTTCCCAGGGCCGCGGCTCCCCCTAATGTGCGGCGTGAGTGATGGGATCTAATCTTCAAGCTATGCTCCGATTACCTGGACCGATGGAACTGCGTCGTCCGGGGTTGGTGGATCGAGGCTACCTGGCCTTTGTGCAACGGATGCGGAAGAAGCATCTGCAGGTGGTTGGTCTCTCTGCGTCGCATCCATTCCTTGTGTCAGGGCTGCTTGTTTTCCCAGCCCTCTTTTTCTTTTTTCAATTTTTTTTATTTTTCTGTTCAGTTCTGAGGGCCGCAACCACGATGTACAGGCGAGCCGCAGCGCTCGGTCGGCAAACGCAGTCTCTCTTCCATTGTCAGCTCTCGACCTCTAGATACGTGGTAATGAAGATGCGAGATTTTCATTCGCAGCCTACCGAGGGAGATGAGCAGGTGCAGCACCTTTTCGCCTACGGGACTCTGCGACCGGACGACTTTAGCGGCGCCCCCTGGACAAAGCACTTCCGACAGGGCATGCGGTGGCATCGTGCTCGCGTGCCCGGTGCCCGCCTCTTTGCTGACCGCTACCCCTTCGTCGTCCTCTCGGATCCTTCCACTCAAGTACGTGTAAAGCAGTGCAGCATGTCGCTGTCAGTTGGCTCATGAGGACGAACCAGCAGGAGGGACCCGAAGATGCGACCAATGTGGACTACGTGGTGGGCTACGTCATGTTCTGCGACGATCCCACAAGCTTTAAAGCCAAGCTCGACCAGGCCGACAAGATCGAGGGCTATCCACACTACTACCAGCGCTCCATTGTGGAGGCCATCATCGAAGACGAAGTGCTTCCACCCAACAGCCACGAGCGGCCACGCGAGACCGCGGTGGAGCGTGCCGGCGATGCGAGCAAGGAGAAAAAGGTCAAGTGCTTCGTCTACCACCGACCGAAGAAGCTGTGTGCGTACCGAGTGACGAGTGGCGACTGGGCTTTTGTAGGAATGCAGCTCTCCCTCACGCCCACCGAGATCCTCTTCCGCTGCAACCCCGACCGTACGACCAAGTAGGTCGGTCTGCCTCGCCTTTTTTGCTGAGCATTCCGAGAATGCCAACGCCACGTATTTTCGGCGGAAGTCGACCAGTTTTCAATTAGGCACAAGAACCGGTTCCCCTTTCCTTCTCCTTCACTTTCCCATCTCTTCCTAGGGGCCTCCGGTCGAGCCGGCTCCGGCCCTTTCCGACGTCGGCCCTCCTTCCGCAGCCAGCGAGCGGGTTGTTTATTTTAGACTTTACTATTTACCTGGAGCAACAAGAAGCAGAACAACTACAGCAGCCCGACCATCAGACCGGCAGACCGCTACTCGATTTGAAACAACCTTTTTTCGCAAGCCTTAATTCCAGTGCGTTAGGCGTCTTCTTCTTCTTCTTCTGCTTGTGGGCTGCCATGACTTACTTATTGTTACAACCCTTCAGCAAACAACAATGGAGTATCCACATCAGCAGTACGTCCAGTACCGGCAGCAACAGCAACCTCAGCCATCACATCAACGACTCCCGTCGACCTACGCTCGTCCATATGCAGGGTCAGTCACCCACGACATCCAGATACAGCAGGCCGGAGCGGCCGACAACGAACAGCCAATGCAGCCCGAGGCTGCGATCGAGAGCTTACAAAGACTGGCCCAGTGCAGTCGCGAGGAAGCCCGCTACTATCTCGAGGTTCGTGACCAGCCCTTTTGGTGGTTGACACAACGGCCGACTTTGTGGAGTAACTTGTGCGGGTAGGAGCACAACTATGACGTACACAGGGCGATGGCTGCCCGAACGGCCGATGTACGGTGGGAACACCAGCACGGCAGAGCTCCCCCCAGCCAGCAGCCTCAGCCCCTGCCTCAGCAGCAACAGCCCCAGGCCCTACCCGCAGAGACCGCTGTGCAGGACGCTGCCTTGCAGGCTCAGTTGGAAGAGGCCCGACAGCGTCTCCGTAGTCGCTACGAACGCGAAACTGGAGGTACCTCGCACACCGCATCTGATGGCAGACGCCACTGCGTTTCGCGTGCTTTCAGTTGATTTTTACTTTTTGTGTTACGTGTGTGATTTGCGGATCGATCTCGATGAACCAGACCAGAGCAGCTCTCCGGGTGCTCTCGAGCTTCCCCTGGCTCAGACCAGTTTGCAGACCCTCGGCCCAGGCGCTGCAGCGGCGCCCGCTCCCCTTCCGGCCACCCAAGCAGCGCCTCCGTCTCCGCTCGTCTACTTTCCCACACCAACGGCTCCCGCAACTACGCAATACGAGGCTCCGCACTATGCGGCGCAGCAGCCGCAGCCTTACGCGCCGGCACCCTACATGCCACAGACCGCGGCTCCCCCGCCATACTACGCGACCCAGCAACAGCATCAGGTTGCCCCGCCCTATCCCCCATCGGCAACCACAGCGTACGTGCCTCTGCAGCAGAACGCTGGCCAACCGATGGCCACCCAAGCCCCTCAGCCCGTGACGGCGCGTCAAGACTGGGAGGAGGTGAGGAGAGAGGAGGCCAACATCAGAGCCGGCACATCGGCGAGAGAGAACTATCTCACGCTCGCCGGCCAGACGCTCGGTAAGTGGATCTGGGGCGGGAGCCACCATAAAGACAAGAGCCCTGCCTCGACGTCCACATCTACGACGCCCTCGACACAAGCGGGACCGCCCCCTCCGCTGTCCTCTTCTGTTTCGTCGCCGTCCTTCTATCCAACGTACGACCAGACCCTTCCCATTCCTACTGAGTAGAGTGAACACTGAACTCATGAGTTGTGGGTGGGCAGAACGAGCACGGTGACGGTTGGCGAAGAGAGACCGCAGAGCATGGGCCGACGACACCAGAGCGACGACTCGCTGGAGATCAACGAGCTCGCGCGGGACAGGCGCAACAAGCGCGCGGACGGCACGGCTCGGGACGAGGAGGCATTCGAAGAACGCGAAAGCGAGTCCCGCGGAGGCCTGCGGCAGCTGTTCCACTCGGTCCGTAACCGCGGCCGCGGGATCGTCGATCGCATCGAGCACCGACACGCCAGCACCAGCACCTCGAGTAGCAGCAGTCAGCCGCAACAACTGCCGCCTGCAGCCGAAGAGGAGGAGCTGGAGAGCCGGCGCGGGCACCGAAGGCGCTCTTCTTTAAGCAGCGGCATGAGCAAGAAGAAGGAGAAACGGGCCTCGCTTGATGAAGGGTGGGTGTTGGTCAACAACTCGTCCTCTTCCGAAGTGCCGCTCACCGACGAACAATACGCGGCGCGCCTTTCCCGGTACGGGCTCTCTCGACACTGGCTCGAGGGGTTGCTTCTGACCTGGTGTGGTGTGGTTGTGGTGCGGCAAAGTCAATTGGCGGAGGAGGAGGAGAGGCAGCGCCGAAGAGACGAGGAGCTTGCGCGGCGCATCCAGAGGCAGGAAGAGGAGGAGGTGCGACGACGCGCACGAGAGGCCCAAGCCGAGGAAGCGGAACGCGATCGCAGTCGATCCGGAGGCCGTCGGCATCGCTCATCGCACGGCCCCATACACGTCGTCGTGTCCCGATCCCGAGGGCCATTCGGTACGGCCGTCGTCTCCCTCAGCATCTATTAAAATTTATTTTAAATGTAATTTAATGGGTCACGAGCAGGCGAGATCGTCGTCTCAGAGCGGGGCTCGCCCTCGACCATCTTTTTCGATGAGCCCCGGGGCCGCCGAAGACGCACCGCTGGCGGGCTGGTCGGACTGCTCGAGATCATGCGCGAGATGCACGAGGTAAGCTGCGTCACCAGTGCCCACCTCCACCCCGATGGCAGGCGAATGACCGGTTAACGGGCCACACAGATGAGCCTGGCGCAGAACATGTCCCACGAGTCGGGCTATCCCTTTGTACTGGACCCTGATGGGTCTTCCTCGGCTTCCACGCCGCGGCGTCAAGACATGACCTACGAGGTATTTGCCTACGCGGTGGCCATTAGCTTGGGTTGGTGCACCTCTGCTTACTTTACTCTCAACACCTTTACAGCAATTGCTTGGTCTTGCCGAGCGTGTGGGCAACGTGAACCGAGGCGTCAGCCACGCAGCCATGGACGCACTCCCTACGCGGACCTACCAGGACAAGGAGAAGAAGGCAGACGAAGAAGACAACAAGTAACCTTTCCTCGCCTGCCTTCCGCGCGCGCTGTAGTGGTTGGCTCACGTGGTGCACGACATTCACCTTCCGGTACAGGTGCACCATTTGCTTGTGTGAATACGAGGAGGGCGACACCCTGCGGACGCTGCCCTGCCTCCACTCTTACCACAAGTACGCCCATCACCATCAGTCTGCGCGCACCCCCCCCCTCTCTTTCCCTCTCGCGCCCTCACAGCTTCTGTGTGGGGCTCGACAGGGACTGCATCGACCACTGGCTCCAGTCGCACAACACCTGTCCCGTTTGCAAGACGCAAATTAACATGTGACAGCCACGCAACGGCCCGGCACTATCGGCCACTATCGGCCGATCTCGGCAGCGGGAGCCAATGGGCGACCGCTTGTGGTGATGAGGTGGGCGAACCCGTGTATTTCTTTTGGTGGCGAGCACTTCGCCGCCGTAAACCAGTTTCAGGTCTGCCCTGTCGCTCACACTTGAACGCCACTGAGGCAGCTTTAAAAAGATCAAATAATCTACTCACAAGATGAAGGGCTTCATGACGCTACGTTCGAATGCCTCGTCGCGCAATTTAGAGAAAAAGAAGAAGCGAGATGGAATCAATTTGCAGAGTGACTCCATCCTCGAGCAAAGCCCTGTTCTCTCACCCACGAGCTCTCCTTCCGGCTCGCCTGCTCCTCACAGCGAACAACCGGATTCGCCCATGCCTTCCACCTCGCCTCTCGCCTCCTCAACTTCTTTCTCATCCCCCACCTCTCTGCCACAAGCAACTTTATCTCCCACACTCTCGTCACGAAAATCTTATCAAATCCCTCGAAAATCACCCTCGCCTCCTCAATCACCATCGCCCGGGCCATTCTCTCGGTCTAATCGCACCACGCGTCTGATTGGGAAGCTGGCCATAGAGGAGCCTGACGAAGCCGGCCATTTCCAGCTGGACGCCGACACCGAAGTCAAGAACCGGGACGACCAGGTCCAGCAGCTCAAGAGCCACCTCAAGAAGCTCGTCGCCACCATCCGCCGACTCAACACCGACGCTCTACGTATGTCTTGTTCACCCACCATGTGCTGTGTGGTGCGTGTATGTGTGAATGTGCACTTCTTCATGGACGGTGGGCTCATGTCCACGCTGTGTGGTGTTGTGCCTAGGTTACACCAAGGCCAACAACGCGTTTGCCCAGGATGGAATGGACAAGCTGCATATTGCGGAGAAGAGGTCCAACCCAGACTCTGTCTATGGTGCGAGAAGCCAACAACCTTCCCTCTTTCGCATTTGGTGTCAGTGCGCCGCTGCCTGTACTCACGTCTTCTCCTATGCATGAATTCTCTAGCTGAGGCGCTGACCAGGTTTGCCGAAGCGGAGAGAAACCTCGCCACGAACGTGACCCAATTCGTGCGTGCATCGCTCCTTGTGCGTGGCTTACATGAAGGCGAAGCTTATCTCTCTCTCTCCCCCCTACGTGTACGCGATCGCTTTCAATTGCTGCGCAGCATCAAGTGCCGTCCGACCAGCTCATTGCGCGAATCACCGAGTTCATCGACAAGGACATCTCCACCGAACTCAAGGTTGGCGCTCCAATCCTCCTGCACTAGCTTGCGTGCTTGTTTGCTGATCCAATCCAACGTTCCCACGCACGCAGAGCATCAAAGCCAAGTACGAGAAGGCGAGACGCGACTACGACGGCGCAGTGGATAAGGTGACCTGTCTTCGTGCCAAGTCCAAACTGGACATCATCAAACTCTACAACGTGCGCCCCTGCTCGCCTCAACAGGTGCCTCGAATGCCAAGTGCTGACTGCGCTAGGTTGGTTTAGGCCGAGCGTGACCTGAAGCGATTAAAGAAGGCCTACGAGGACGCACTCAATGAGGTCCACTATAAGCTAGAAGACATCGAACTCAAGAAGAGCTGCAGCTTAATCGAATGGCTCATCCTCTATTTCCAACAGGAGCGGGTATACAACGCCAACCGTGTCATATTGGACGCCATCGCTCACTATTCCATTTTATTTTATTTTATTTTATTTTCGATATAATAATACTCCTGGTTTTGCTTCGTCCTGCAGGATGCTTTTGGAGAGTGTTTCGTCATCGTGCAACATCTCGAAAGCTATCTCGTACGCTCGGCCTTCTTCATCGAATCATAATAACAATAATAACAACGATCAACCTTGAATCTTTGGTTCGGCAGGAGGAGCTCACGACGTGGGCCGAGGAGATGAAAACCTTTTTCCACGAGTCGGTCCAGAAGCGATCCGAAGAGCAGGCACGCGCACTGTGGTTTGTGCGTCACGGCCAGATGGGATTCCACTTCTAACCTCTTTTTTTGTGTGTCGTACACAAACAGGCAATGGCTCTCCAAGAAGAACGAGACGCCATCTACGATCCGCTCATCGAGGTATTCACTGAATAGAGCTCTCTTCAGTGGTGAGGTTTGTCGCTCACGAATTGCTACATGTACTTTTTTTCACAGCTGGTGGAAACCAATCCTGGCGTGGTGGCCATCCTGCAGCGGCTGATCAGCAGCGAGGGCAAGAACATCCCCATGCCCAACAAGGTATTTACCTCAGCGCACCGCGTAGAATCTGCGCTCTCCCGCTCACAAACGCGCGTGCATGCGCACCACGACAACGAATTTGTGGCCCGCAGAGCGATAAGATCGGAGTCGCCAGCCTGCAGGTGTTCATCAAGGACAACTACAACGACATCTGCCTGGAGCTCATCGCCGCCGGCTACAGAGTACGTGCCCCCTTTGTTGGGGGCCGCGCCTTGGCGTCGCCGTTGGCTGCGCTAACGGCGATAACGTGCAGGACCAGATGAAAGAGCTGGCCTCAGCGATGGGCTTCCTCGAGAAGGCGCGAGAAGACATCGAGCTGTAAGACGGATCCCTTCGGAGTGTGAAATATCAAACATTAATGCAAGAGATTTCAAATTGTGATTTCTGCGGGACTTCCGGAGCCTCTACCAACCGGATGGGGCTTGGCCCGGAACTGATCCGGGCCACCACACCAAGCTCCGCACATGAGTTAGCCACACCGAGGTCGAGTCGTAACCGTCTTCGAGGAAGATTAACGCAGGAGATGGAAGAAACAGAACAGCGAAGAGGAGAGGAGCTGTTGATCCTTGTGGGCACCCAAACTGGAAGCGCCGAAGAGTTGGGTGGACGCTTGGCCTTTGTGGCTCGCAAGCACGGACTCACTGCCCGCCTCCTTCCCTTCGATCAATACGACGTGGTACGTACCTGCATAGAGTGTTCAGTTTTTTTTCTATTTTAATTATTTTTTTTCTATTAATTATTACCGTGGCTGCTTGGCAACAGAACAAGCTGACGAAGGAATCGCTGGTGGCCATCTGCTGCTCAACCTACGGGACGGGGACCTTTCCAGCGAACACGCAGGCACTAACTTCCCCAAATTGAACTGTTCTCGGCCTGGACCAGCCCTTCTCAATTTCGGGGCGTGTGTTGAATGCACGTACAGAAAGCATGGGAGGCGCTGTGTGGAATGACGCAAGGTAGTCTCGCACATCTGCGCTTTGGCGTGTTCGGGCTGGGCAACAAGAACACCCGACACGACTTCAACAACGCGGCCAAGGTACAGACATTGCCGGCACCTAGTTGATCCCACAGAGCGTTCACTCAACCACCGCATGCAGAAACTACATTCAAAGCTGCTGGATCTCGGTGCGACTGATGTCTACAAGCTTGGCCTTGGTTGCGAACTCGATCCTGACGGGTACTACACGTTCAGCTCCGATGGTGGATGGCCGTTCTGACTAATGATGACGCAAACATACGGACACTCGTCAGACACTACACCACCTTCGTGCCATGGATGATCGGGTTCTTCTCGAGCATCATCGATGGTGTGGAGAGGGAGGCCTTGGAGAAGAACCCGCTGCATATCACCTCCGCCCTCTACGATGTCGCCGAGCAGTCCGCAACAGCTCAGCTCTCTGAAAGCATGTCGAGCTCCCGTCGAGTCGAACGCAAACGTGCCTACCCCTGACTGCCATCGATCTCTTCGTTCTGGGCGAGTTCGCAACATGGCGTAGTTTTGATTGACTGGCGTGAATCTCGTTCAGGAGCTCCGCCAGGATACGCCTATGCGAAGCTGAAGCGCAACAAGAAGGTCACACCCGAGAACTACATTCGTCGCATCTACCGAGCTGACATCTCGCTCAAGCACACAAACCTCAAGTACGTGAGCCTGGCTCTATTCGGTTAAGCCTGTGGCCATCTGCCATCTAGCAATCACCATCATAACGTTTTTCTCCACTCAGCTATGAGGTGGGCGATCACATCTCCATTCTGCCTCAGAATGACATCGGCTCGGTCTCCGCATTCATGCGTTTCTACGACCTCGATCCCACGACTTCGCTCACCATCACCCCGACCATGGAAGGTAAGCGTATTTTGTTTTTTTAATAATTCTCTGTTATTTAAATGAGTTTTGTTGGAGTTTTGTTGCTTGTACTTGAATCACAACCAATGCGCAATTCGCCATCGTGCACAACCAGGCCTGCCTCCGCTGAAGATCACGCAGCCGCTGACTGTGAGCGAACTGTTGACCAAATACCTGGACCTGTTCGGGCGGCCCACGAAGCACCTGATCCGCTTCGTTGCCCAATCGCTCAGCCCGACTGAGAAAGAGAAGCTGCAACTGCTCCTAGACGATCCTGTGCGTCGACAGCCCTCTGCATCTGCTCACAGCGCAGTCCCGCTCATGTACATGTTCGCGGCTGTCGCACAGGTTGCATGGGAGTCGTTCAACGCTGAGTTTCCTTCTGCCTGTGACATTCTGTTGCGCTACTCATCAGTCCGTCTGACCCTCGCCGAGCTGGTCACATTCATCCCTCTTATTCGGCCTCGGCTCTACTCCATCATCAGCTGCCCTCAGGTAACCCACGCGTGACACCGGCACACACCGCAGAGCTGACTGCTTCGAACTCGTCTATGCCTCTCCGTTCAGCTTCACCGCAGGCAGCTCCGATTCATCTATCTCTGTCGAGAATGGCGTGCGCCCGGCGGGAGGACTGTCAAGGGATTGGCCACCTCCTATCTCTCCCGCCTCAACCGCAAGCAAGGTACCCCGATAGAAACCGGCCAGCTCCACATGGCGCTTTGCTCAACGTTCTCGTTGTGCGTGGTGAACAGATATGTTGGCAGTCAACATACAGAAGGGCGTGTTCCGATACAACGAACACAAGGCCAAATCGCCGCTCATGTTTGTTGCGCTAGGCACGGGCGTGGCCACCGCCATCTCCCTTCTCCACCTCCGCAAGACCATGCTCGATCAAGGCACGCCCACACATCGGCACCTCGTAAAGTGGCCTACCAGCTCATTTCTACTCTATGAGGTCTCACCTCTTCCTTCCACCACAGGCGCCGCACTGGGCTCGATGGTATTGTTCTACGGTTGCAGGCACAGAGACCAGGATTTCCTATTCCAGAAGGAGCTCGACGAGTTCATACAGACGGGTTACTCCTTCTTGCCATCATCGACTGCCTGCACCCTGCGTTTATGGCCATCTCACTCATTCGCTCACAGGAGTCCTCAACGAAGTTGTCTCGGCGTTCTCGCATGACCAAGAGGAGCGCATCTTCGTGCAAGACAAGATCCACGAGAAGAGGGAGCTCGTAGCCTCTTATGTCCAGCACAAGGATGCCATCTACTACTACTGCGGGTAATCCCAAAGCCTTCGCTTTTGCTGTCGTGATGCCATTCTCACCGAGTCGTAATTGGCGCAGGCTGGGCGGTGTCGTGCCGTTCTTGGTCGAGGAGGCCATCGGCCAGGCCATCGTCGCCATGGTGCGCAGGAAGCTCGCCGCCGTTTTTCACGCGTGATCGACACGACTGCGCGATATTGATTCCTCCTATCTGCTCGCTCCTCAGGGCAAGCCGCAGCACGACGTCGAGGCGCTAATCACCGATATGCGCTCCGAGCAGCGGTGGTTTGTCGAAGCCTATTCCGCGACGCTCACCAAGAACCTCGAACTTGGTAAGGCCTCTACCTCGTCTCATCTCGAGGAACTCTCTCTCTCTCCCTCCCTCCCTCTCTCTACTGATCACTCTGCAATCCCAACACCATCACCGCGGTGCAGAGGTGATCGAGAAGCACGACGTGGAGGAGGTGCGCGCGCCGGTGATTTTCTCGGAGAAGGGCAGCCTTCGCGCCGGTTCGCTGGAGAAGGTCATCGAGTGGGTGTGCTCCAAGCCCCTCTCCGCCGGCAGCAATCGGACCGAGGTAAGCCTCTGTCTAGCAGCGCCCTCGGTCTCCTCCAGTGGCTCACGCGTGATTGTTGTCATCTTCTATCCAAGATATGGTCCGACAGAGATGCCTTCCTGCTGTGCTACCGCCAGTACTGCAGTCCCGAGCAACTGCTGGAGAAGATCTCTTCTCTGTATGTGGCTTTACCCATGCAGCAACGCACCAACCTCTCAACCACGCTTGAATCTGATTTCGCTCTCTGTGTCTCTTGGACAGAGTGGCCATGTATTCGCTGCATTCGGGCGAGGAGAGCGTCTCCACCAAGGCGTTCACAGCCAAGTATGTCTCCCTCTCGCTGCTTCATCTGGCTCCACGTCTCATCTCTCTCCAACCGCTGACGCTGGCCAACTCTCTACTGTACGGCGACAGCGTGATGGATTTCATCCACCGGTGGGTGGTCAACTGGGCGCTGCAGGACTTTGGTGTCGAGACGCACGACGCAGATCTCGCCTCCATTCCAGGTACCCACTCCTCCCTGAAGTTGAAACCAGTATAGCATACTTCTGGTGGCTGACTTTTCGACCTGCAGAGGAACACGACAATGCGCATGATGAACCGCTGAGCGCCAAGTTGCTCAAGTTTGTGTCGATCGTAGCTCGTGACCAAGTGCCTAGCTTCACCGAAGCACTCGACCGGGTCAGGTCCGGAGTGGTTCGAATCTACCCACAGCGCATCTTGATGTCTCTTGAAGACGCAGACTTTGATTTTTCATTCATGTGTTCTCTCTCTCTCTCTCTCGTGTGTGTGTGTGTGTGTGTGTGTGTGTGTGTGTGTGTGTGTGTGTGTGTGTGTGTGTGTGTTCTGTATGTTGTTGCGCTCACTATCCAGACCAGGAAGAAGAAACTCATGTACGTCATTCTCGCTTTCGCATGTTTGTACCATACTCAGTCAACTCACATCTGCTCCCATTACAGCACGGCGGTGAAGGAATCGCGGGTCAACCATTCATTCCCCACCTTCACACGGTACTGCGCCATTCAGCCCACTCGCACCTGTCCAATCAAGCATCGACGCCGACTCACGCTCCTGGCATTTGTGTGGTCTCAGACAGCAGGCCAACTCCCCGCGCGATCTTACCGATTCCGTCATCCTTCAACGCTTCCAGTGCGTCAGCAGTCGACACATGTTTGTATGCGCGCTCTTTCATTGGCTGACGTCAATCGCTCGTTGTGCAGGAAGCGGCGATCCGATCCCTCGGTGCTCAAGGACATGACCTGCAATCTGGTGTCGGGTACATCCCAGATTGCGTTTGTACCACGCAGCCTGATGGTCTAAAGGGCAAAACGCCAACACAGGCCAGATCGGCTCGGTGCTCGACTTCGAATCGGAGGAGCTCGCCCTGCACCTGGCCTTCAAGGAACAGCAGCGTTATAATAAGTGCGCGTTCAATCACGTCTTGGCTCCCTTTTGCGCCACGACTTTGGCTCACGCCCTGCATCGATCATGCCATGTTGAACAGAATCACAGCGTTGGATCTGTTGGTGAACATCAAGCGACCAGTGGGGTTGATCACCGACTTTGCCAAAGCTTCGAACCGGGTAAGCAGCTGGGTCGCAACGGAGATCGTGACGGCGCCCGACGAGAAGTCGCGAGTGGCGACCATCGAGGCCTTCATCAGGGTCGCCCAGTGCTGTTGGGAGCTTAACAGCTTCAACACCGCCATGGACATCATCTCGGGTCTAAACAGCTTTTCCATCTCACGACTCAAGCAGACCTGGGAGGTAACGCATGCAACACTCACACACACACACGCGCGCTGGAGAAAGAGACTCACCGCACGTTTGGCAGTTGGTCTCCGCGCGAAGTCACGAGGTGCTGGATGGACTGGTATCGAACATGGATCCAGCGAGCAACTTCCGCAACTACCGCGCGCATGTCGAGTCGCTTGCGCCTCCGATGACGCCTTACATTGGTACGATTGCGCTATCGCACCAATCGCGTCTCGGGCAACGAGTGACTGATTCTTCTTACTCCCACACTACTGTAGCTTTGGTGTTGCGCGACCTAACGTTCGCCAATGATGGCAATCCTAGCTTCTTGGAAGGGTGCGTGGTCCACGCCCCAACCTGCTCTTCATGAGATGCTCACATCCAGCAAAAACTCACGCAGTGATTTGATCAACTTCGAGCGCATGACGCTATTCTACACCATCATCACCGATGTCCTCAAGTATCAGCTGTTGCCCCAACACCAGATTCAAGTGAACGACACTGCGCTCTCTTTCCTGCAAGGCGTCGAGGTATCTTTTTCTCATGTTTTTTGATAGCCTTGCGATTTGCATATACTAACGCTGTGTTATCCACGCACACGCCTTAATCAAGGTGTTTGATGAAGATCGGCTTTATGAGCGATCACTCGAGATCCAGCCTTCGGCCAGAAAGGACGCCGGCCCAGCTACCAAAGGTGGAAGGGATAGCGATATCGAGCAAACGAAACTCGTTCGCATTGTCCACCGAGTCGTCGCCTGCCAGGATATCAAGGCCCTCAGGGTATGCATTCACGTCCTCACGCACTGCTGCTCATTTGGGAAGCGCACAAACGTTTCCTCTCTCTCTCCCTGCTGGCTTTTAGGTGATCCTTGATGCACAGCCGGACATCATCAACATCGCGAACGATAGAATGAAGACGCCTCTTCACCTGGCCAGCACCAGTACAAATACTCTCGCATGTCACCTACGCCCCCACATGGCACTCATTCATCTTCCACTATTTGCGGTGGTCGACGCAGTTGGCAATCCCAAGGTGGTGGCGCTCCTATTGGAGGACAGGCGGGGGGCGCAGACCGATCTGCGAGATATCAACGGCGACACCGCGCTCCACTTTGCCGCGTCTCACAACCACTTGAAGGTTTCGATTATCTTTCCACTTCTCTCCCCTTTCTACTGTACTCACGGGATCGTACTCTGCGTAGATCGTGAAGGCGCTCCTGAAGCGGGGAGCCTCGGCCAACGTTTTGAACGAAAAGAATCTGTCGCCGTTGGACGTGGCCACTCCCAGCGTGCAGTCCTACCTCAAGGGTTCGCGCGTTCTCACACCTTTATCTCTTGTGTTGCCATGTAGCTCATGTTGACTCACCGGTTGCTTCACGTTGGTTCGTAGTGAGCCTGTTCAAGCCCATGTTCGAGAGCTTGAAGAAGGAAATCGTGTTTGACGACAAGAGGTGAGCCCCTCGTGCTTCGCCCGACGTACCGACGGTAGTTGCTGGAATCACTCACATCGAGTCGTTCATTGTGTGGGTGTAGTGGCGGCAAGAATCGACCGCTGATGATGTGGACCGACTCGCTGTCCGTGGGCGTCAAGAAGTTCGATAAGGCCCATCAGCGCCTCGTGGAGTACATCAACGTTCTCTTCGCCATCATCGGGTACCACACTCAACACACCTGCCCACACACCACGATGGCGACGAGTCCACTCACGTGACCCCGACGTGCATAGAACGCAAGAGAAGGACAAGCGACGACAGCAGATCTCTTCTTTGTTGCAGTGCCTGATCGACTACACGCACTACCACTTTGCGCAAGAGGAGGAGCTGTTCACAAAGTTCAACTACCCCGACGAGGCCGGCCATGTCCGCAAACACAAGTGCGCACGCGTCTGTGAGTGTGGACGTGCGCGGAGGGGCGTCTATCTAACGGCCAGCCATTTAGGAGGTTGCTGGAGCAGGTGGAGCAATTCTGCAAGCTGCACCAGAAGGGCAAGAGCATCAATCTCAGCAAGCTGGCCAAATTCCTTCGCGAGTGGCTTCTGCACCACATCATGGAGGACGATATGAAGTATAAGCCTTTCTTCCACCAACACAACATCTACTAACAGAGAGTTACTTCCATCTCCCTTGTTCTTCGCGCCTGTCTTATTTAAATGAATTTTTATCGTTTTCTTTTTTGTGCAATTTCTTTTTTTTCTTCACGTTGGTCACCACGAGTGCTAATCGGACCAGCAGCTGTGATGAAGGCGGTAAGAGGGTGCAGTTCCAGCTTCAAGCTGAGGCCGTCATGTATTACGATGAGGCAGGGTGCAAATCGATCGGCGATTCCAGGAATCGTGGGTGATTCTTCCACCCTCTACAGCCGATCTGCCGGCCCGTCTCCTGCTCTCCATTTGCGAAGGAACATCTCGCTGCTCGCACAGCGACCTTCGACCATCAACTCGCGATTTTCGTTCAGGAGCCATGCTGTCCGCCTCTACTCCACGAGCCCCGCAGCAGAAACGGCACCAAGCAGCGATAAGCAGTCCAACGGAGAACAAAGCGAGGATCAACGCGACGCACAGGTGAATGCGGCCACTGACAAGGTGGAGCTGATCTACGACGCGCCTAAGAAGGGGTACGATACCAACGATCCTCGCTGCTCGCGCCTACTCTTGGGCCACATGACACGGCCTTTGCTGATGTGCGGCGATCACACGCTCTCCTTAGGATTCTGCGCGGGCTCAAGCTCTTCTCGCTGACGACGTGCTTGGCCTCCCTCGCCGGCACGCCCATCCTGGTCATGTTCGGCAATCCCGACGTGCCCCTGCTCGGCCGCTCCGCTCTGGGCCTGACCGGTACATCGCCGCCGCCGCTGTTGCTGTCGCTGTCGCTGGAGCATCCGACCAGTGAAGTTTGATGATAGCTCATCGAGTCCTTTATCACGATGCCATCTTGTTGTCGCTGTTGGCAGCGTTGTTCTTTGGTGTGAGCACGACGGCGCTGCTGAATCACCTGACGAAGGGCTACGTGACCAAGGCCTATCTGAGCACGCCGGCCGAGGCGGGCCAGTCGTCCACCGACGCACAGCTGCAGTCGCCGGAGAAGAAGCAGAAGCTGGTGCTGCACACCTACAATCTCATCACGCGCACGCGAACGGAGGAGGTGGACGTAGACGACATCCACGCCCCGCAGACCATCATGCCCTACGTCACCTTCTACTCGGAGCGCAACCGCAAGAACTACTGCCTCGAGTACACCGCCTTCGAGGACAAGGACCTGTGGCATGAGCTATTCCCCTTTGCCGACCGAGAGTAGCGCCCTCTCCCAAAACAAAACATAAATAAACAAATGAACATAAATGGACATGCTTGTTTTGGTCGACTTCAAAAAGACCAAGCCGTGAGCTGTGCGTTGGTCTGGTGCACCTTGGCCCGCAGACGGGCCTGTGCGTTGCTTGCTCTCCGACGCCCGCTCTGGTGCATTTCGTTGGCCTTTTCTCTGCTGCCGGAGACGAACACGAGTGGCGGCCTTTTGTCCGCGAAGAACACTCGGCGAGTCTGTCGGCGCTGTGTTCACTGCCCGTTTCTCCCTCATCTTCCTCGTCACTTTCCTCATTTCTCCTCTCTCTCTTTATAATCGGGTGTCCAAAAGCCTTGCACTGCCGTTCCACACTTCATCGTTACCTCGTTCACGTCTGGCACAAATGGATGAGTCCAAGATCGTTGTGGCTCGCATGGACGCGAGCTCTGAGAGTGACGTACACTCCCCTTGTTATGATCACTTTTGTTCATTATTGGACACATGTGATTATTATTGATTTATTCACTTTATTTAATTTATTATAATAGTGAATAATGGGAACGTTGGCGTCATGGCAGGGGAGGGGCAATGCGAAGCTGACAAGTCCAGACACGCAGACATTGCTGCCGCCGGATCTTACCAAATGGCCCAAGAGCATCGCCTTCATCATGGGCAACGAAGCCTGCGAGCGGTTCTTCTCTCTCCCTTTTGGCGTGTGTGTGTGCGTGCGTGCGTGTGCGTGTGCGTGGTGTTCATTTGCGAGCTTCTCCTCGGCTGCAGGTTCTCTTTCTACGGTCTCAAGGCCATCCTTGCTATCTATCTGCACAAATACTTGCTCTTCTCCGAGGACACCTCGACCATGGTACGCCTATAGGTTTTATTTTATTTATTTCTCTTTATTCAAACAATATATAGAAATATATATTAATTAATACATCCCTCGTGGTGCATTGCAGATCATCCACGCCTTCATCTTTGGTGCCTACTCGTGCGCTCTGTTGGGCGGCTACATCTCCGACTCCTTCCTGGGTAAGTCACACCCCTCTACCCTGTTACTCTCCCCCCCTCCAGCTGCGTGTGCGCACGAACGAACGAACGAAACGAAACGAACAAACGATCGAACGTCGTGAACGTGACCCGCGCAGGCAAGTTCAAGACGATCCTCTATCTGTCGTTCGTGTACGTGGCTGGCAGCATCGTGCTGTCGGTGACCTCCATCCCCGGCGCCACGGGCGACCCCCCGCACTGGTGGGGCGCTGCCGTGGGCCTCACCCTCGGTGTGCTCCCCTCCCCTCTCCACACATCCATTCCCCCCTTTGCGTGGCGGCGGCGACATCTCACACGCCAAGGCTATGTATCGCGTCGCGCTCTCGCAGTCTCGCTGGGCACGGGCGGCATCAAGCCCTGCGTTTCCTCGTTCGTCGGCGACCAGTTCGTCAAGGGCCAGGAAGCGATGCTGGGTGTGGTTTTTGCGATGTTCTACTTCTGCATCAATGCCGGCAGCCTCGCGTCCACCATCATCACCCCGCTGCTCCGTGAGTACACCACTGTACGCGGCCCTCCCATCTTCGCCTGCTGCCCTCTCCTCCACACCAATCGCGCACAAACGCTGAGCGTGCCCCGCTGTCTCGTCTCTTGCAGTACTACATCGCGTTTGGCGTGCCCGCGGCGCTGCTGACCCTGGCCACAGTCGTCTTCTGGGCCGGCCTTCCCACCTACCGCATCGTACGACGTGCCTCCTCTCTCCCTCCCTTCCTCAGTTCAATCATTTCTCACGCAACACATCCAACACGTGAACCTACACGACCAGATCCCGCCTGGCGCCAACATGACCAACATTCTCTTCGGCGCCTTGGCTGTACGTGTTTTTTTATTTGTCGACTTGCCGCCTCGCACGAGCCTCGCCTCTCATGAGAGCGCGCACGTGTGGACACCGCCAGGCCGGGATCCGGGGCAAGTGCAGGTCGGGCGGGTCCAAGAAGGGCTTCTGGGAGCACGCCGAGGACAAGTACGACCGACAGACCATCACCGACATCAAGGCGGCCCTCGGCGTCTACCGAGTGTTCATGTACTTTTCCCTCCCCCCTCCTCTCCTCTCCTCTCCTCCCACTGCCTCTCTCTTGCTTTCTCACACGCGCTCTCCCTCCCCTGTCGTGCCCTCAGCCCCTTGCCGGTCTTCTGGTCGCTCTTTGACCAGCACGCGTCCCGCTGGGTGTTCCAGGTCTCCTCCCACGTCTCCGCCGAGCGATAAGAGGAGAATCGATCGACTCACGCAAAGGAGGGGGTGGCGTGGTACATGTGTAGGCGGACATCATGGACCGAGAGATCTTTGGGCTTACCATCCAGCCCGATCAAGTCCCCACGCTCAACCCGCTTATCATGCTCGTACTTGCTTGCCCCCCCCCCTCATCAGAACAATCATTCACCTATACCGTCGTTATCAACGTGTCGCACGCTCGCAAACGACACGCTCGCACGCACACCACACCATACACTCATACGCTCACTCTACTCATTTAATCACACGCATTACACTAATATTCCACAAACCCATCATCAACTCTCACACGAGGACAGACGCTCATCCCGATCTTCAACAAAATCGTGTACCCTGGTCTCGAGAAAATCGGAGTACGCACGCTCTGCCCCCTCCTCCAAACAAGCTGTCCACTGCCAGCTGGTGCACGTCCAATTATTATTTATTTATTTATTGGATTCTATGCGCAGATCCGTTTGAGGCCGCTCATGCGTATGTCGATCGGCATGCTCTTCATCTCCCTCTCGTTCGTTGTGGCCGGCTTCCTTGAGCTGTGGCTCGAGGAGGACCACCTCTTCATCGCTTGGCAGGTACACACGCCCACACGCCTGTCTGTCTCCTTCTGATACACAAGCCTAGCGTCACACTCTAACCACCACACAACACACCACACACACACACACACACACACACACACACACACACACACACACACACACACACACAACGGCATGGTACACGCACGCACAGATCCCGCAGTACTTCCTGCTCGGGTGCGGCGAGATCATGGTCTCGATCACGGGCCTCGAGTTCGCGTACAGCCAGGCCCCGCAGTCGATGAAGAGCGTGGTGATGGCCGGCTGGCTCCTGACCACGGCCGTGGGCAACGCCATCGTGGCGGTCATCGCCGAGTCCAAGCTCTTCTCCGAGCGGTGGATCGAGTTCTTCTTCTTTGCCGGGCTGATGGTGTTGTTCATCATCATCTTCGTCGGCTTCACCTTCAACTACCGCTACGTCGAGGACATGGAGGCCGCGTCGTCCGGCGGTGATGACGTCAGCGGGCTCGCGGGCCTGGGCGGCCAGGGCGACGACGACGGCCACGGCGGCAAGCGCAAGTCGTCCAAGAAGAAGGAGGAGCGACGACGGTTGATGCGGGACGATCGCTTCGAGGAGGGCATCGTGATCGACCACGAAGAGCCCTACACGACGCTTCATCGCAACGCCGGCAGCAAGCGCGACGGCGCGTATGACAAGCTCGACGCCTAGCACTACTATTGTACTCTATTGTGTGCGGGAGAGCCCAGTACTGCCAACGCGATCGCTGTGGGCGAGTGTGGGCCTAGTTCGGATGTTTGGGAAGGGGGGTTGTTTTTCTTGTTTGTTGAGGTCGCTACGTGGGCAGATCCTCCATGGACTCTGACCCCCTTGGCAAGCGGTGACGA
This sequence comes from Acanthamoeba sp. SK_2022b, assembly GCA_027943245.1. Lineage (NCBI taxonomy): Eukaryota > Discosea > Longamoebia > Acanthamoebidae > Acanthamoeba > Acanthamoeba sp. SK_2022b. The sequence goes on along the minus strand of JANDJZ010000174.1, from coordinate 56,094 downwards.
AGCGGTGGCGGTGCCGTCTGGACGTCGTTGACCGCGCAGCGCGACGAGCAGTAGACGCTTTCAAGCATGACATCCTGTTCGGCGAGCCGATGGGGATAGCGCCTCCGCATGAAGCCCGCGCCGTAATAGGGACCCGCGCAGCCGGCGCACTGGAGCGCCTCGTTGGTGAGCTTGGCCATAAGCTCCCGCGGAAGCGCTTCGGACAGTCTCGCCAGGTCGGGCGCCAGCGACGCCACGACGCCACAGCACAGGTCGAGCAGCGACGACACGCTGGTGAACTCCAGCCCGGCCTGGAAGATGAGCATCGATCACAACAACGGGTAAGTGGAACTGTGCGGGACTATGCATCGTGAGCCAATGAGAGCACACGCACCTGGGTGAGGCGAAAGAGGTTGTTGGTCGCGGAGAAGGTGAAGGCGTGTCGTGTGCAGGGAAGGGTGGTGATGTTGGAGGGGAGGGCTGCGAGCCGATTGTTTTCGACAAAGAGAAACTGGAGGGAGGTCAGTCGGAAGATGGTGGGCGGCAGCGACGTCAGCAGATTATCGCTGCAGTACAGCTGCTCGAGCGACGGCAGGTTGCCTGTTCTCCGTCACCATCGCCACCACGCACTGCCAGTCAGTATCTGCTCCCAGTGTCATACTAAAACAAAACTTTTATACTAGGAACACGGACCTATGGTTTGGGGGAGGGCGGTGAGTCGGTTGGAGGAGAGGTTGAGGATGCGGAGAGTGAAGAGGTGAGAGAGTGAGGGAGGGAGAGCGGCGAGTGAGGTCTTCATGATGGTCAAGCTGTGCAGACGGGCCATGTGTGAGAACAGCAGTGGAGGCAGGGACGACAGCATGGCTTCGTTGGTCAGCACCAAGCCCTCGAGACACGGGAACGTCTTGCCAATGTCTGCACGCGCACCCGATCCGAGAGCTGTCAGCTGCTATAGCAACGAGATGAACCAACCAGAGCATTAAGTAGGCCTCACTAATTACTACTGAAAAGCTCAACCCCAATAGGCAACAATCTCCACAGTTCCCCACACACCGTAGCCCACTAATAACCTAGATGTTTTTATCTCCTATTTGATAAAATATGTGATAATATAAATTGTTTTCCCTCCGATTACTATTTAATGATTGCCATTGTTATTAATTATTATTATTTGTGTGTTCAATTTCGGACGAAACGAGCGGCAATTTGGGAGCGTACCGTCGGGAATGGAGGGCAGGTGGTTGGCGTCAAGCAGCAGATGGCGCACGCACGCAAACGCCCTACGCCCGAGCCCCTCGAAAGATGGGAAGCGCCGCAGTGGCCGTCTCCTCTGTTTTCGATGTCGGGCACGCTGGTAATGTCGTTTCAGTTTCTGCTGCTCGCCAGGTTGCTCGTTCTCTTGCCCATCAGTCGCGCTGCCACCCACCACTCTCACTCCCTTCTCCTCCTCCGTTGCGCCGTGCGATTGCAGCCGTCGTCGCTGCGCTTCGGCGATAGCCGCCAGTACCACTTCTACCTCATCTTTTTCGTCTTCCTCCGTGTCTTCTTCTTCGGTCTCCTCTCCTAGCTTCTCCTTATCCTTGCCTGTCCCACAACGTTCGCTCCCCTCTTCCTCTGCATCTTCTCCCTCACTGTCGCGTTGCATCGTTCTAGTGTCGCTGTGCGGCTGTGCGGAGAGCTGGGTGCGCCGCGGCAGTGCGTGTTTGTTGCGCGTTCTCCCGCCAATACCTGGAGAGGTCACCTTTTCCGCTTCCCTTTCCCTCCCTTTTCCTTCTATCATTCCCTCGACATCGCCGTCGCTTTCGTTCTCCACGCCCGGCTGGGTCGGAGCCCGCCACTCGCCTTTGGCGGCTTCCTCCTCGTGCCCCTTGCCGCGCTGGGCGTGTTGTCCCTGCTCGGGAATGGCACGGTCGCCGACGACGGTGGTTGCCCCGCCACTTGCCACCTGGGCCGCGGAGCGTTGAATGTCCAGCACACCTGCACGCGCTTCTAGCTCCATACCCGGAAGTACGGCAGCGTCAAGTCTCAGGCCGGAGGACTGCTCCTCCACGCTCCTCGCCCGTACTTTCATCTTCTTGTTGTGCGTCTAACGCGGAGGGCTGGACCAAGAGAAGGCGAGCGAGGAGCGAGCAGGGGAGGGGATTGGCCACCACCTGTAACAGCCGATTAATGATTAATTTTCGTGCTATTCTGGTCCAAAAGCTCCTTGAATTGTTTATTGTTTTCACATCTGATGCCACGGCTGCAGCAGGTTCGAGTTGTTTTCCCACGACCACTGCAGCAGGAGACCCTTCCGGCCCGGCGTGCTGAAGACCACCAGCCTATGCGAGTCGCCTGTGCATCAACCGTGGCGTGAGTTCAAACGTCTAGTCTTCCAAAAGACCGTGTAGCAAGGCAAGAGAGCGCACCTCCGCCGAACCCATAGTCGACGTCCTCCCAGATGCCCTCAATCTCGCCGCCCAACGCGGCCCGAATCTCCTTGATGAACTGTTGCAGGTGAGAGAGGGAGGGACCTCTAGTGTGAGCAACGCTGAAGCCAGGCGCTGGTGGTGTGTGTGTGAGAGAATGGGGTGGCGCGTGTACGCTGAGCGTGACGGCCCTCTGCCTCGAGATGTCTTTGTCGTCGCCCTTGACCGAGAAGACGATCTGCAGCAGGCTGTCGCCGCCCCGCACCTCTCGCAACCGCCCAAAGTGGATCCACTCCTGCTCGCCCCAATCAGCACGTCAGGCGCCGTGTCTGGCACGCACGCATGGCACGCATCACACAACAACAACAACAACAACAACAACAACAACAACAACAACAACAACAACAACAACAACAGCAACAACAGCAACAACAACAGCAACAACAAAACACACACACACACACACACACACACACACACACACACACACACACACACACACACACACACACACAGAGAGAGAGAGAGAGAGAGAGAGCGGCAGTCAGGTGGTTACCTCGTTCAGCGGAAGATTGCCAGGCCGGCTCTGCGCGTCCTCCTCGTAGAAGGCGTCGAAGGGATTGCGAAGCGAGAACAGTCGCTTGTTGTTCTCGAACACCTTGGCCACGATGAGTCGGAACCGGCCCTCATGATGCTGCTGCTGATGATGAGGATGATGATGACAGTGATGCTGGTGATGGTCGGCGTCGGCAGGAGAGCTCAGCGACCCTCGCCTGGCCACCGGCACTGTGCCACTGTGCCACTTGGATGACGAGCTCCCGCTGCGCCTCGCGGACGCCTGGAGCCACTTGAGCGGCAGGGGGAAGACGGCGGCCTGGAGGTGGAGATTGGTGCCCGGCCTGGCCAGCAGGTTGTGGAGGGCCTCGCGCTTGCGCGTGGACACATCCTTCTTCTTGCGGTTGAGGGCCATGATCTCCAGCTCGCGGAAGCAATGCTTCCAGTAGAACGCGTGGGCGCGCTCGTCGTGCGCCTCTCGACGCGCCACCCGATCGAGCAGCCGGCGCCACTCCCTCTGCATGTCATGCACCATCTTCTCCCGTTCGCGCCGCTCGCCGTCGCTCTCCGCGCGCATCATCGTCGCGCGCGTGCGGCCGAGCTTGTGGCTGTCGTCTGTCGACGGCGAGTCCAGCTCGGCCTTGGACGTCCTCGCGATGTTGCCCACGATCGCGCTGCCCTTGCGCTTGAGCGGGACGTCGGTGGCCGACGAGGTGAACGCGGAGAAGGACACCGTCTTCCCCGAGTGCGGACCGGCCGCCGGGCTGGAGTTGATCAGCGCCGCCACTGGCGCCTTGGCTCTCGTCGCGTGGCTCTTGAGCGGCGTCGACCTCTTCGCTTTCGTTTTCTCGGAGTTTGCCTTCGTCTTCGCTCTTTGCTTTGTGTCGGTCTTCCTCTTTGGGACCCGGTTGGCCGCTCGGCTGCTGCCGATCTTGATGGACCGGCGCCGTCGCTTGTCCGTCTCCATGCGGCCGACGTCGTCTTCGACATCCTCGTCCCCGTCGTCACCCTCGCTCGCATTGGGTTGGAGATGCTCGTCGCTATCATCGTTCTCCATCGCTTCGGTCTCGTCCTCCTCCTCCTCATCGTCATCTTCTCTCACTTCCTCGTACTCCCTCTTCCCGCAGTCACTGCCGTCGTCTTCGTCGTCCCGCTCATCGCTGCTCTCGTCGCCCTCCACGCCGAGACAGCCATCGCCGCAATCGGCATCGTAGTCGCCGTCTTCATCGTCGTCGTCGTCATCGTCGTCGTCGTCATCATCATCGCTTGCCGCGAAGAGGAGCTCGCTGTCGCTCACGTACATGCCAAACGTGCTCACCTTGCGGCTCACGACCTCCCACTTGCGCTCCCACTGGTCGTAGAGGCAGCGCCACAGCACGTTGTCGCTGGCCAGCTCGTAGAGGAAGCAGCAGGTCATCGACACGCGACACAGGGAGACCGGGTCGAGCCGCCGCAGGATGTTCTTGACCAGGACCTCGTTGGGCAAACACACCAGAGGACAGATGACGTGGAAGCCGTGTATCTTGCGCACCTCGTTGACGGCCTTGGCTCGGGCCAGCAGCTCCCGCTCCATCACCATCCGGTCCGGACAGAACCTGACAGCCCACGGATAAGTTGGCAAATTACATTTGCATTATAATGCTTTTTTAATTGGCATAAAATTAATAATAATTTGTCTCACCAATGGGGGTTTGGCCGCTATTGCATGTGTTATTATACCTAAATTATAAATTAGATTAAAATAAAAAACGAAGGTGAAGGGGCAGTTGTACTTGAGCATGGTGGACGTGAAGCCCTTCTCGGCTTCGCGGAGTTGGGCCTCCAAGCGGGGAAACATGGCCGACGCCAGGCCGTGCAGGTCCTCCTCCGCCGCAAAGCTGCTCATGGACGCGAGCGACATATCTTCACGCTGTGTTCCTGCTCACCAACGGTTGTGGCAAGGCTATGGTCGCGTTGTTGTTCTCTCCTCTCGTGTTGGCGTTGCCTTCTTTGCCGCACGCGAGCGACGACCATTCTGCCACTGATTTTATGGTTCCGCCCGAATTTCGGATAGAGCGCAATTTGCATTAGCGAAAATTTCGAAAACGTTTGCGAATAATCTCCTGAACAGGAAAAAAGCGGCGAGAAAAACCGGGAAACCCAAAAGATGGGGCAGTGGGTGAGTGTGGGAGAGGTGCGGGAGGCGGTGGAGGAGGACCTAGGTCTGAACCTCTACTTTCCTGCCCACGGGGGTGCCAACGGCCTCGTTCCTCCGGAAGCCTGCATCGTACCCTCCTCTGCCGAATAGTTTTTAATTATAATTATAATAATCCTTTCTTATTACAGCAGGTGAACCGCGAGGGGGAGTCCCTGCTGGGCGGGAGTGACTTGTTTGTGCAGGGTGATGCCTTCCTCGAGGCAATTGCCGCCAGCCGCAACAACATCGACCCACACCAGAAAGGTACGCACAACACTCTACCAGAGTTATGCGAGGATGTCCGAGGGCTGACGTCTGGGCTTAGAGTTGCCCGCTGCAGCCGATGGCGGTCGCCCAGTGCTGGTGAAGATCGTTCGCAAGCACGTGCCACCATCTCCTTCTCAAGACGACGTTGCCACAGCGGAAGACACCGCCACCGACCTGCAAGTACGTCTGATTGCGTAGGGGTTAGATGGTGGCTTTTTGAGCTCTAAGCATGCGATTGTGCTGTTGTGCCAGGAGGTCGATCATCAGGTCGATGCGTTCGGCATGGACGACCCGGGGCAGTCGCTGGAGGCCTACCTGGACGAGCTCGCTGGGAATGTGCCAGAGCGAGGCCTCGGCTCTCTGCCGTTTGGCCCCGCGCCACATTCTGCCGACACACACATCTGGCCCCTGAAGCCCACCAGGGAGTGCCTCGAGCACGTTCTCTCCGCCTTGGTACTTCCACGATTCCATGCACCTGCAACGGTCCTTGAGGGCGAATCGCATTAATTCTCTGACGATGTCGCGCAGCACGCCCAAGTCATCCTGGAGGAGTCCGAGGCGATGAACATGCGGAAGCGTTGCAGCCCGCGTCCTTCGACACACACGCAGCAGCAGCAGGCGCAGCCTGGGGCACTGCATCCCAACCTGCCTCGACTCTTTCGCATAATCGAGACCGAGCGGGCCTTCTATCTGCTCTTGGTACTATGACACGCACCTTGCTTTCTCTCGCCGTGACAGGTGGCAAGCCTGGGGCCTGCACCGGTCCACTGTGTGCGTGGGGCGTGTCGCGTGTTCACTTAAGGCGACTTTTCCAGGAGTGGAGCGGGTACACCGTCGAAGGGCTGATTCGGTTCAGCAGACAGACGCTGGACGTCGGCGATACCAGGAAATGGATCGCCTACCAGGTACCGTGGCTGCCCAGTACCAACCATTAAGCTCACGAGGCGCCACGCTGATGGCCCCGTATGTACGCGCCAGCTCCTGCACACGCTGCACTACTGCCACTCGCGGGGCGTCACGCATGGTTCCCTGCGTCCCGAGTTCATAGCGCTGAGCCCCGACCTTTGGGTCACGCTCTCCGGCTTTCACTGCCCGTCTCCGGCCAACTCGCGACCGCTCGCCCACTCCGGGGAGGGGACAGGCGCGGCGGCCAGATCGCTCGTCGAGCGATGGATGGCGCGGGAGCTCACCAATCTGGACTACCTGCTCGCGCTCAACGCGCTCGCGGGCCGCAGGGTGGGTGACCCCAACTTCCACCCGGTGGTGCCGTGGGTGGTGGAGTTCAACCCCGACCGAACCTGGCGCGATCTCCGACGATCAAAGTCGAGGTAGGACCCGTGCAACGTTGCACACATCTCGTTCGCGTCGATGCAGCTGACGGGACGGGCCACACCAGGTTGGCAAAGGGCGATGAGCAGCTGGACAGCACCTGGAGCGCAGGCGGACTCGATGCCGGACAGCCGCGGCACCACGTCACCGATCTTCTCTCCGAACTCTCCTATTACCTCTACCTGGCACGCAAGGTCCGCCACCCGACCAGTCCACCCACTCAAATATTATTCAAAATTTATATAACAATAATAATAATTATAATAATTATAACAATAACACAAATTCGCGTATTCGTCCCTCTAGACGCCTGTGCCTGTCCTGCGGCAATTCGTGCGGGCGACGTACGTGCCCGAGGAGTACCCCTCCACGGTGCAGAATCTCTACGAGCAGACGCCAGACGAGGCCATCCCAGAATTTGTGCGCACGCCCACCTCCGGTTGTAGCTCAATGTCGTTCGTTTAACCGGTGATGTGCTGTGCTGTGACACGACGACAGTACACGGATCCCTCGGTATTCAGGTCCACGAATCCCGGCATGCCCGATCTCGCCGTCCCCGCGTGGGCTTCGAGCCCGGAGGACTTCATCTCGAAGCACCGCCAGTGTCTCGAGGGCGAGGAGGTATCCTCCCAGCTCCACCACTGGATCGACCTCACCTTCGGCTACCTGCTGTCCGGGCCTGCCGCGCACACCGCCAAAAACGTCGTACGTTCCACGTTCACACATACCGCACACGCGCGCGCAACCCAACTCACTTCTGAGTTGCATCTAATGCGACTCGCGTTCAGGCGTTGATGGACCACGCATGGCCACAGAAGCACGGCTACGTGCAGCTCTTCTACCACCCTCATCCTCCGCGCAACGCGTCTGCCCAAGGAAGCGGGTAGGCTTTGCCTTTGCTTGTCGGCCGTACGTGATACGGGAGGGCTCACGTCGTCGACGCATGTCTTCTTCCTCCTTTTCTGCCAGCATTCGCCGACCAGCAGACGATCTGCGAGCAACCGAAACCTACCTCCACTTCGTGGAAGACTTGGATCGTCTCTTCCCCGCCTACTCGTACATTCGGCCAACTTTCATTTCTTTTCTTATTATGTTTTAAAACATACGTTATTATTATTATTATTATTATTACGATTTTATATTTATTATCGATGGCATGCAGCGTGGGTGGCCAGCCTGAGGACCTGGCAGGAGGACAAGCGGAGGACGTGTTCGCTGCCGGTTGCATCATCGCGGAGATGTGCACGGAGCGACCGGCCTTCACCCACCGATCGATTCAGCAGTTTGTCCGCACTGGGCTGCTCCCCGCCTTCCTCGGCGAGCTCCCCTCAGACGTGCACGGTCCGTTGCACACGGCCTCTCTCCAGCGTATACTCCGCTAACAGTGGCCGCCTCCCCCCCCGCACAGACCTGGTACAGCGAATGCTGGAGCGCGACCCGGCCAAGCGCCACACGGCGGCGTCTGCTCTGATGTCGTCCGCCTTCCCCGCCTACTTCGCGCCGCTCTACTCGTTCCTGGCCCGGTTCAACTCCATCCCCGCCTCCGGCGGCCCTACTGCTCGCCTCAGTTTTGCGCTGGGCCATCTGCCCGGGCTCGTCGTCCGGCTCCCGCCAGAGGGCCAGCGCATGGCCATGCAGTCCGTGACCCCGTTTCTCTCCGACCCGGCGGCATGGGAGGTCGCCGTCGACCTCCTGCCCACCGTGGCGCCGTTGCTTCATCCCGACGTAGGGCCCTCCTCTCATGCGAGCCCAACAATGCTCAGTAATTTCTCTCTCTCTCTCTCTCATGCACACACACACACATGCACACACACCAGGTCGCCACTCAATCGCTGATGAAGCCACTGAAGCGACTCTACCAGCAAGAGGACCTCAAGCTCTTGTGCGAGCTGCTCCGAGCAGATGTCATAACTGTACGCTCGACTTCACTTTCCACCCAAAGGTGATAAGAAATGTTATCGTTTATTTTTGTTTTTATTCATTTATTTTATTCTCTCGATCTCCAGGCGTCCTTGCGCGCCTTTGGCCAGCGAAACTTCGTCACACACATCCTTCCGCTTCTTCTCGACACTCTGCGCATGAAGGCAGACACCCTTCCGTCGCTCACCGCCAACACGCTCATCCGTCTCGCGTACGCTGCCGCGTCTCCCTTCCTCCACGACCCGACCCTAATCGCTTGCGTTGTGCGGATGTGTACCTCAGTTCACAGCTGGGCCCCGGGCTTGCGCTTCGCTTCATCGTGTGGCCGCTCCTCGATCAGTTGTCCAAGCCCGCACCCTCCCTCCACCTCGTCCACGCACTCGTGCACATCGCCGCGGAGGTGGGCGAGGGCGTGACGCAGCGACACTACCTGCCCGCCCTCCAGAACGTCCTGCAGCGGGCGCTCAAGCAAACTGCCATCGGCGACTCTCGCCAGCTGCCGCCACTCTTCTCCCTCATCCAAGGGGTACCCGCCTTTCCGCGTGCGCTGCAGCGCTGCGGCTCCTAACCCCGCTCCCTCCCGAACGCGGGCCGCAGTTGGTCGATCAAGTGCTGAGCGCGGAGACGGTCATGCAAGAGTTCGTGGCCGGCGGCGGCTCGGTGCACCTGCCTGCCCTCCTTTCCTTGCCTCAGGTGCGCTCAGCTGCGATGACGCCTCGGCCCGCAAGCAGAACCGTGCCATTCGCTCACGTACGGTTGCTTGGGGTGTGGGGGGCATGCAGGCGCAGGCACAGGCCGGAGAATGGGTGGCCACCCCTCCGCCCTACCTGCGACCGCTGGTGGCCGCCTTGTCTTCGGTCGCTACGCGTATCGGTACGTGCTCCTCAAGAAATAGCACGACGCGATGCGCATCACTCTCATGATCGGAGCGGGCACGCGGCCAACGACCAGGCGCGGGAGACACCGAGAGGCACGTGATGCGGTATGTGCAGCAGTTCTTGAGCTCGTGCCACGACGGCTACCTTCGCAATAAGGCCGAGCGCGAAGCCGCCGGCGAGACCGCGGCGCCGCCGTGGGGCGGCGAGATCGCCGAGATCGTGCGCAGTCTGTGCAACTGCCTCGTGCTCGTGGTCGGCACCGACGCCCTCCATCGACACTGCCCCCATGCGTACGTGCGGGGAGTGTGCGGCGTAACTCCTTTGGGGGGGGGGCTGACTGACTGACTGACTGACGAGCTATTCGATGCGCAGGGCCGTGTTGGCCGAGCTGAGCACTACAGCGCCACGCACGCCCTCGCCTCGTGCATCGGCGCGCTACAGCATGGCGTCCGCGGGGGCGCAGCCGCGGGCAGGCAGTCCCATCAAGCCCAACGAGGATCCGCTGGGGGCCGCCGCCGAAAGCGAGACGGCATCGGCCAATTGGCTGGAGCGCCAACCAAGCAACTATCGTAAGTCGTCTTCCACTCCAACGCAATGCACGCACGCAAGCACAGCACGGCTGACTCAGAGGAGGTGGCTTGCCGTTCCACACGTGGGCGTGTGCAGAGGGCTATCATCGGGCGAGCGAAGGTCGGTGGAACTTGACGGGCTCGGTGCTGCACACGTGGAAGGGCCATGCCAGCGGCGTCCTCTGCGCGGACATCCACCCGTCGGAGCTCACCTTTGCCACGGGAGGCAAGGACTGCTGGGTCAAGTGTTGGAGCACCGACTCGACCAAATGCAAGACCATCTACCGGGGCCATCGGCAAGACTTCACCACACACACACACACACACACACACACACACACACACACACACACACACACACACACACCAACATATCACTGCTAACGCCAAGCCTTGATCGATGCCCAATGCAGGAACGCGGTGAAGAACTGCTTCTTTGTCGGCGGTGGCGAGGTGATGGCGTCCAATGACGGCGCTTTGCACGTGTGGGACCCGGAACCGGGACAGCGCCTGCTGAATTTCGAGTCCGAGGCGAGCCCGTTCACCTCGTTCCGGCCACTGCCCAGCCCGTTCACCCTCGCCGCTGCCACTCAGGAATCCGTGTGGTACGGGCGTGCTCGGCTCTTTTTTTGTGTTTGCCGAGCCTCGCGCCCTAATAGCGAATGGGCGCTCTTTCCAGGATGATCGACGTTCGTGTAGGGGCGCAGGTGGCGGACTGGGGCCTTCCCTGTCTACAGCCGCCGCAGAGCGCGTTCGCCGCCAAGCCCTTGCGTTCGGTAAGACATTCGCCACCGCCTTCCATTCGTATCGCATGAGTGGATATATTTGACTTGTGATGGCCGTACGTGCCAGGTGCGAGCTACGGTCGTCACGGTCGGTGGCGGAGACGGCGAGGGAAAGCCGTGGGTGGCGGTGGGCGACAGCGGAGGCGGCATGTGCGTGCTCGACGCGCGCATGGGCCTGGTGCTCTATCGGTGGAAAGTCAACAGCGAAGCCGGGGTGTCGCACGCGGAGACCGTGCCCGGCGTTCCGCACATGCTGCTGACCGCCGCCGAGCGCACCCTCACCGGTACTGTGTATACCCCATTTCCCCGTCATTCCCAATCTCAGGGAGTGTGGTCTCAGCGTTTTTGACACGCTGTCATTTTTTTTAGTGTGGGATCTCTCGGGCCACGCTCCCGTGGCGTTGCGCTCCTTTCAGCCGCACGGCGCTGAGGCCATCACTGCGCTGGCGCCGCACCCGCCCCATTTCGGCCTATCTACAGCGGGCCACCGGATCGCTGCAACTCCTCTGCCGCCCTATGACGGCACCGCTGACGAGTCAACACAGGTGCGTTCCCGTATTGCCGTTTTCTCTTTCCAAAGGCCGCCTTTGGAAAGTAGCTTGCACGCACTGGTCCCTTGGTGTGCTCGGCTCTAAGCGATCTCTTGTTCTGTGGTTTCCTGCACGTGTGCTTCTTGTGTCTGTGTTCGATGGCCCGTGACATGGCCAACTTTGACGAGAATAGCCGCGGACAGTTAGGCTTGTTGGCGACGCGAGTGGAGCGGGAGGCGCCGCGGCTAAAGGGCCCTTCGTGAAGCCAACGCAAATTTCTAACCTGGCCCTCCTTCCGCTGCACCAGGTAGCCCTTGTCGGCTACGACGACGGCTCCCTAAAGATCTGCCACTGAACGGCTGGTCAAGCACTGGCCAATGGGGCGCGCCTGCACCGTTCGGTGAAATGATAGGAATTTTTGTCCAATAAGCATTATGCTGACGTGGCATTTTTGGCGTTTCTCGGCTGTCCCGCACATCTGGACACATCTGGGCTGTTGCGGGACAACCCGTCAACACATCTCCCATCTCGCTCGCGTGCCTTGGAGCTCCATACGCAGCACCATCTCGTGAACACCAACGAGTCCACCAGAGGCAGAAAAAGAAACAGTCTTCCACAACAACACGCAGCTGCGCGCGTACTCTTAGAGTGCACTCTTAGAAGAATACGCGAGCCATGACCTTGGCTACTACCGGCCCAGCTCCGCTCCGGCCATCAACTCCTCAACAAACTCCATCCGCATCCACCACCTCTATCCCTCGACCAACCTTTCGGCCCCATGAGGCCGATCTCATCACACGGACGATGGTGCAGTGGTCCGTTGGCGTCTGCCTCGGAGGCTCTCTGGCCTTCCTCGTCTTCATGACCGACCTCACCACTCTCGCCCCTGCCACTACAATCCTCTTTTCCTTGATCTGCGTCTTCATGTCCCTCTTCCTCCAGCCCACCCGATGGGTGAGCATGACCCTGGGCGTGGGGCTCCTCGACCTTGGGCTCACCCTGGCCACCCTCACCGACCGCAACCCGCGCGACCTCTACCTCTGGTTCGCCTGCATCCCTTTGCTCATGCTCTACGCTCGAGGCATCTCCAGCTGCGCCGCCGCGCTCGTCCTCGTCCTCCTGCAGACCTCTCTTCTCCGCTACCTCGCCTGCCCTGCTCCCGCCACGACTACCACCATCTCCTCTTGGCCCGAATTTCGACACACCCAACTCGGTACGGGAGACGAAGAAGACGTAGTAACTCGGGAACGCCATGTTGAAGATTAGTAGCGCGGTGTGGGTGGTGAGAGAGGCCCGACTAATGTAACATGTGTGCGTGGTGGATGAAACCACAGGGGCGTCCCTGTCGGACGGCTGGCTGTTGGTGGTGCTGACGGTGTGCGCGGCCGGCAACCGCTACTCGCGCGAAGGAGAACTACTCGGACAGTTGCGGGCGGCCCTGGAGGACGGCGCGCGGGCCACCAAGGCCAAGAGCGACTTCCTCGCCAACATCAGCCATGGTCGGGCGCCTTCCCCTCTTGCCCATCCGCCAAAAGACCACACCACCTCTGACCTTACAAGTACTGCCTTGTGACGCGTTGGGCGATTATGCAGAGTTGCGTACGCCCATGCACGGCATCATGGCGATGAGCGGCGAGCTACAGTCGATGATGCCGCTCAACACCAAGGCCAGCCAGGCCCTCGCGATCATCTCTGGTACACGCACCCGCGCAGCCCGCTACAACTGCTCCAACGCTAACTCCACGTCAACATGACCAGACTGCGCTGATCACCTGTTGTCCATGGTCAACGACCTGCTCGACGTAGAGCGCATCGAGGCCCACCAGCTCGAGCTCGAACGCACCTCGTTCTCCGTCGTGCACGAGATAGAGAAGGTGACCAACATGCTACGCCCCACCGCAGGTACATGCGCCTAGGCATCCGCATTACCTTGTATATACGTTTGGCACTTTCGCTCACCTTTCGCCGCTGAACACGCACACAGAGAAGAAACACCTGCAGCTCACCACACAAGTGACCGTAGACTACCCGCAGCGCCTCGGCGATCCGGTCAGGTACACGAAGCACACCTTGTACTACTAGCTCCCTTATGTCCTTCTCCTTGTGCTCGTTGCACGTGCTACCAATCTGACCGAAAGGAGATTTTTCATTTCCGGGATGCGGAATACGGAGATTTTTGGATCAAATCACAAAAAAGCTCAATAATCAACCAGAAAATACTGATCAAGTTCTGTGCCGGACCACGCCCCCAGGTTCAGGCAGATAGCGTACAACCTTCTCTCGAACGCCATCAAGTTTACGCCGGAGGAGGGGACCGTGTCCGTCACGTTGTCCAGCCACAGCGACGCGCCCGTCGAGCTGACGGTGAGCGACACCGGCATCGGCATCTCCGAGCAGCACCTGGCCCACCTCTTCTCGGTACCCCCCCCCCCTTTTCCGCTCGTCTTGACCTCCCCCCTCGTATCTCGAGCGACTCGACTGACGCTGCGCGACGCCAGTGCTTTACCCAAGTCGATGGGTCGGTCAGCCGCCCCTACGGCGGGTCGGGCGTCGGGCTGGCCATCAGCAAGCACCTGGCCGACGCGATGGACGGGTCGATCAGCGTCACCAGCCAGCCGGGCCAGGGCTCGACCTTTGCCGTCAGACTCCCGCTGCCCCTGGCCGAGGAGAAGGGCGAGGAGCGGCCGGCGCCTCCTCTTGAGGACAAAGCCGACCTCGACTGCAAGCGCGCGGTCGTGGCCGAGGAGTGCGGGAAGGGAAAGGAGAAACAGGGGGAGGAGGAGGCAAGCAGCCGCTCGTGTGAGGGGCTGGAGGTGCTTCTGGTGGAGGACAACGTCATCAACCAGAAGGTGGGCAAGCGCATGCTGCACACGCTTGGCTGTCGGGTCACCGTACGTTTCCCATTGCTCTCATCACACACACACACACACACACACACACCCACGATGATTGGCTCACACATCACTACCGCATGCAGGTGGTGGCAAATGGCATGGAGTGCGTGGAGGCCTACGAGAAGAAGGGGACGACGTTCGATGTTGTCCTGATGGACTGCCAGATGCCGGTCATGGACGGCTTCCAAGCCACCAAGCTCATCCGCGAGCTCGAGCACCAGCACCGAGATGCGCCGCCCGACAACGGTCGACAGAAGGCGCCCTTGCCCATCATCGCCCTCACCGCCTCGGCCACCAAGGTACACCACGCCAGCCCGGTCGTGGCCCATCAATGACGTGGCTCACCCATCGTCGCTCGCCTCACCCGCAGGAGTACGGCCGCCGGTGCCTGGAGGTGGGCATGTCCGATGTCCTGTTCAAGCCGCTCCGGAGGGACGTGTTGGCCGCCGCGCTCAAGAGGTGGGCGCCGGGGCCCACCGCACGCCCCTCCACGTCGACGACGACGACGTCACCGTCGCCAGCTTCATCCACCTCCGCGCCGCCCTCATCGTCGACCAGCACCACCAGCACCAGCGCGCCGGCCGGCACGACGCCAAGTGGTGGGCTCAAGCGCAAGGCCAACGTTGGCGCATCGTTTCCGATCGTCCACTCCTGCCCCATCCCTCTCCACTCATCGGCCTCCTACACCTTTGGCGCACCGTCATCATCTTCTTCATCATCTTCATCATCTTCGGGGGTGGCCGGAGCGCGGCTCAGGTCGCGAAGCCTGCCCGCCCCGATCCCCCCGCTGCGGCAGCCCGCGGCCGTCAAGAGCCTGGCAGAGGCCATGGCGCACCCCGCACGACGCCACCCCATCCTCTTCTCGCGCAAGGAGAGCACGTAGCTCTGCGCGCGCAGGGGCAGCAGCAGCAGCAACAAAGAAAGGGCAATGGCCTACCACTACTCCTTTTATTTCTTCCTCTTCTTCCTTGTTCAGTGGTTGACGTCAAAGACGAGCTTGACGAGCTGGTAGCGGATGCAGAAGGCGAGGAGGGTGAAGAGGACCTGGAGGAACAGCATGATCGCGGTCAGGTTCCTCTCGTGGGTGGGCCCGATCCACATCAGCACAAAGTTGATGATCGTCAGGTTGTTCATCTCGATCACCCCGTCCTTGCCTGTGTCGCACGACACGGCCACGCTGTGGGTAAGCAGACGCAGGCAAACGTAGCGAGCGCGCGGAGCAGAGAGTGATACGGGGAGAGGAGGAGGAGAGTACCGATCTTGACGTCGGCGAGGCGGAACTTGGTGAGGAGGTGGTAGAAGAGCTTGCCCAGGGCAGAGAGCTCCTCGTACTTGAACACCGTGCGGGACATCTCCAGCTTGTCCGTCTTACGGTTGTACCTGGAGGGCGTGGCAATGCAGACGGGGGGGGAGCATCAGAAAGGGGACGCCCTGGGCGCGTGGAGGGGGAGGCGCATACTTGGGCAGGCGGTGGCGAGGGCAGGGAATGAAGTGGAAGAGCTGCGGCACCGAGTAGAGGAAGTTCAACACCTGCAATCATTTGGAAAGAGGACATGCAGTCAGAGGAGAAGAAAAACAAATAAATAAAGATTAATAAATAAATAAATAAATAAATTATTATTATTATTAAAGAAGAGATCGTGCCTGGGGGATGAAGAAGAGGAGCATGGTCTTGCTGAAGTGGCCCAGGATGCCCACCACGGCAAAGGTCATGCCGGCAAAGTAGCAGAAGGTGTCGCCCACGAAGACGCGCGACGGATACCTGGGGGACAGGAGGCGACCGGCAACGTAAGCAACGTTGGGTGGGAGAGGAAGAGAGGGGGGGGGGTCATGGCGCTTACCAGTTGTGCTTGAGCAGGGCCGCGGTGACGGCGATGAAGGGGATGATGAGGTACATCGAGAAGTAATGGGCGTCGGCTGTACGGGCGTAGCGGGTTGCGGGGGGGGGGTCAGCCTCCACCACTACACACAGAGACATGAGAGCACCGATGTGCGGTGGTGGGCCGTACGGTTGCCTTCGCCGAGGTGGAGCTGGAGGAGGTTGTGAGCGAGGATGGACACGCCGATCACCAACGATTGGCCGGCCTGGCCGACGCCACGCAGTGACGGGGGGGGGGGAGGAGGTCGTGCGTGAGGCGTCGAGAACAGCGGTAAGGGCGAGTGGCCGAGATCTCGAAGGGCTGTACCTCGATGCCGTTGATGCCCGCCAAGATGTTGATGGCGTTGGTGCAGAACACGGCCAACATGCCCATGTAGATGTAGTACAGCACGCCTAAAATAAAAAATCATTTTTAATGAAAAATAAATTATTTTAATGATTTATTATTATTTATTATTATTTTATAGCGCACGGTGGTGCCTCTCAGCGAGGTGGCTATCCTCCAGTGGGAGAGGGGGGAGTACCCAGGTCGATGACCTTGCCGATGAAGGGGCGCAGCTGGATGGGGACCAGGATAAAGGTGGAGTTGAGGTTGGCCATGTACACCATCAACAGGGGCAACGTGGCCTACACGCACCACCACCACCCCGTGCCACACACACACACACACACACACACACACACACACACACACACACACACACACACACACACACACACAAGAAGAGATGAGTCATGTGCGTGGGCTGTGCGTGCGTGAGCGTGGGCGCGGCAAGGAGCAGCGATCGAGGTGAGCACCATGGTGGGCAAGATGAGCTTGTGGCGCCACCGGAGGTTGAGGACGTCGTCGGCGAAACCCAGGAAGATCATGCAGCAGATGGACAGCAGGGCCGACATGAACTCCTCAAACTGGATCGGCGGGTGGGCGACCGATGAGCGCTCGTGAGGCGGAGGGGGGAGGGGAGGCCCGCGCTCAGGCCGTGGGGGGGGGGTAGAGTGAAGGCCCGAGGCGTACCTTGTGGTGAGGGAAGTCGCTGTTGAACCACCAGTGGCGGAAGGGGAAAGGGATGAAGAGGAACATCACGCCCATGTACACCGCGCTCACGATCACGCCCATGCTCTCGGCACTTGGGTGGCAACAACCAACAACCAACAACAACAATGAGTGGGCACGGGCAATGGCAAGGGAGACAAGGCTGCTGGGCGTACACTTTGACATCGGTGGTGCTCTTGCTGAGGTCGATGCCGTAGAGGCGGGCGTTGATGAAGAGCTGCGCGGCGGCGGGAATGAGGAGGTAGGTCAGCAGGCCGGCCACGATGGACATGGCTATGCTCACGTAGACGGGCGGCACGTCGTAGTAGTAGGCAGTGCCAGTCCCCGCCAGAAGGGCCACGCACAACAGCTCGCTGCTACCCATCCTGAGGCAAACGTGGAGCGTAATGAGAGTCGACCACAGTGCTTGGCATGACGATAAGGTGATTGATCCAAATGAATAGCACTGTGGAGACTATTTTCATTCATCCTTAATTTATATATTCTCAAAAAAGCGTGATCTAATTTTATTGCATTAAAAAAATGAAAGTCTGGTGGTGAGAACTGCTACGTACGTTGTTGGCAATCAACGCAGTGCTTTGTACGAACCACAACCAAAAATCTTTTCGATCAAATGACAACACCTGTGTTGCTTTGGTGTTATCGTCGTGCCGTCCGTCGCCAGCTGACGTGTAGCAGGCTGGTGTTCGAATCCCGTCGCCGCACACGCAAGCAGTCGGGAACCAACCAGCGAGGGGCCGGAGCAAGAGTTCGTCACCCAACCACAGGGAGCGACTGGCATCCCTGCCGCCAATCACGGGCCGGCCACACTGAGTGACGGGGTATCAGTGGTGGCCTCGCTCATCGCGGATAAGCGTCTTATCTTTCCTTCACCACTGCAGCCAACTGCCAGTTCAACCCCACCCCACATACGCACACACTTCGACGACAATGTCCGCACAGAAGCAGGAGCAGGTGAGCGTGGTGCGCTTGGGCTTCATCGGGGCGGGCGAGGTCAACTTTGGCAGCGAGACCGTGGCGGTGCCCTGGAACCACGCTCGCGTGGTAGACCTTCTCGGCCGCGGACAAGGTTGGAACGGCGTAGCGTCGGTCGGCGTCAAGGTGGTGGGCGTGGCCGACGTCAATGCCGCCCGTGCCGAAGCCGTAGCCCAGCGGTGGCGCGAGAAGAGCCCCGAGGTGTTTGCAGACATTAAGGGCTTCGGCAGCGTGCAGGCCATGCTCGACGAGGCCCACCCCGATGCCGTCATCATCGGCCTGCCCCCCTTCGCCCACGGCCTCCCCCAGAAGTTTGACTTCGAGCTCGAGTGCGCCCGTCGGGGCATTCACCTCTTTGTCGAGAAGCCCATCTCGTCCCACCCGCTCGACCAGGTGGCCCAGGTGCGCGACGAGCTCGTGAAGCTGGCCGAGGAGCGCAAGGTGGTGGTCTCGGTGGGCTACATGTTCCGATATTCGGCCCCCGTTCGCAAGCTGCGCGAGCTGCTGGCCGAGCACGCCGCCGAGAACCCTAAGGGACCAGCAGTGCGCGCTGTGCTCCTCAAATACAACACCGCCTACCCTGCCATCGAGAAGGCCATGTGGTTCGTCCGCAGCCCCTCTTGACAACAATTAATGGTTTTTATTTTATCCTCACTGCTGATTGGTTGCTCATCGCCTCCTGGGAGCAGGTGGGACACCCGACTCTCTGGTGGCCCGATTATCGAGCAGTGCACGCACTTTGCCGATCTGGCACGGTTCATCGCCGGCGAGGTCAAGCTGGACACGCTGACGGCCATCGCCATCGGGGCCCCCAGCACCGAGGAGAGTGGACCGGGCTACCTCAGCAACCTCCCCAACGACGTCATTTCGGGCAAGAGCGTGGAGGAGGGCCTCCCCATCGAGTTCCGTATTCCCCGCGTTACCACCGCGCACTGGCGGTATGCCTCGGGTAAGGCCTTATCAATTGGACATCTCCGTCTTTCTCTCTCAGTCTTCAACTCCAACGGAAGGACTCACATTCGCTCGCTCCACCCTTAGGCGCACTTGGCTCGCTGACGCACGGAGCCTTGCTTCACGGCGATCACTACGAGTGTGAGATCGAGGTGTGGGGCGACGGCATTCGCATCCGGCTCGAGGACCCCTATGGCAAGGCGCGCCTGCTGGTGTCCCGCGACAAGGGCTCCAAGAACGTGCAGACGGAAGAGGTCTTCACCTTCGGCGAGGAGGAGGACAACTTCTACGAGAGGGAGATCGCGACCTGGCTTCACGCCATCAGCACCGGCGACACCTCCGGGATCCAGTCGCCCTACGCCGACGCCTTCAAGAGCTTCGAGCTCACGTGGGCCATCCGCGCAGCCAGCGAGAAGAACCGAGCGTGAGGGTCAGGCATGCTTCAAATTGATGTGGAAATAAATCTCGTGTAAATGTACGGGGTTACGGAAAATCGCAGACTCCGGTCGGTGAAAACAAGACTCCAGCGTTACGTGGCCGGCATCTTCCTGTTGTACATCGATTGGATTAATTCCATTTGTAATTATTTTTATAACCGCTGCAGCGCCCGAGAAAGAGGAGCAAGGCCCTTGGTTCGAATCGATTATAAATTTACACAAAAATGGAAAAGCCGAGTGGTGGCCCGAGCGCTCTTTCCCGGATGCTCGATTCGGACGGCAGCTTCGCCGACAAGATGGCGCTGGAGGAACGAGACGGAGAAGAAGAGGAGATCAACACTGTTTCTGCGGCTCCGCCGGGCATGTGTGTCGAATGCGAGGATCAGCCACAGGAGGTCCTGTGCGAAGCCTGCGGCGACGTCTTCTGCGAGGTGTGCTTCGGCGCACTCCATCGTCGCGGCAAGCGAAGACACCACGTGCTCAAGAAGCTCACTGAAGGCAAGACCTCCACTTCATCCTCTTCACAGACACCCCAGAAGAAGGCCCGACTGGTACCCATTCATCCGCACTATTCAAGCTCACGCGATCAGCGCAACGGTTTTTAGATGCATTTATAATCGCAGACTGAAGACAAGGCGGAGGAAATCGATGGAGATGATGACGGCGCTGTGTCGTCCGCCCCTACCACGTCGCCAGTCTCGGCGGAGGCCATGGGCGAGTGGTTCACCGAAAGGTACCCCTCCTGCAGCTGCTCTCTCTCTCTGCTGCGCCTGTACGCGTTGTCTCACGTGCCGCGACGCGTCTCGCGCACATGAAGGTCCAAGTACATTCCCGTGCGGTTGAGCCTGAAGGAAAGGAAGCTCTTGAGGCTGCTCGAAGCCGCGCTCCAAGTCTCAGAGTACACCGACAAGGTGGACATCATCTCCTTCAAGGGCAAGGTATCGTTTACACTGCATCCTTCACGACGCTTTCTCCCTCTGTGCTGTGACATCTAGACGTGGTTGCCTTGGCGTGTATGTGTTTGTGTACGTGTGGTAGCCACCGGGCCTGTTCTAATCGCTTGGTCACGCTATACCTCTGCTCTTAGGCCAAACGCATCTTTGAGCAGCTGCAAGACATCTGTGCCATTTTGTCGGGACTCGTCGTCGCCAACGACTACAAGGTACACGACGCGCTCTCCATCTGTGCCAGGGCGATGATACTCGACTCACTCACTCACTCCCCAATCACACGAACGGTTTGCCGCTTCATCAGGCCGGACAGCAGCTGATCAAGGACCACAACTTCAAGGACAACGAGGAGTTCTTTCAAACGATCTTCGAAGTCGGAAGGCGTTACAAGATCATGAATCCAGGTACGCCTCAGTCTCCCTCTCTCTCTCTCCCCCTCCCTCTCCTCTTCAGCTCACGGAGCGGTGTTGCTTCGTGCCAAGCAGAGAAGATGAGGTCGACATACGGCAAACTGGTTTATTTATTGCAAGACAGCGTCAACTCGGAGATCCAGGAGCTGCTGCAGTTCTCCTGCAAGAAGAGCATCAAGACCGTCTACACGGGTAAAAGCCCGGCCCTATCTCCGCCTCCCATCCACGTGCCCCTCCCCCCAATATCCGACCCGCGTTGCTGACCTCCCTCCCATTCACCCGTGGCGCAGTTCTCCTGGAGCATGACGCTCTCGCGCTGCTCAAGGACCCACACATCATGACCGCCACGAAAGAGGTCAGCCCCGATGGTGCGTTGCTCCTCTCTGCGCGCGTCTTGCTTCGCTGCTCGTCGTCAGCGCGTAGCAACGCTGTCTGACTTGGGGCGCTGCGCTGCTGCGGGGCCGTCCTCTCTGCAGGCAAGAGCCGCGGGCAGATCAGACACGAGATCAAGGAGAAGGAGAGGGCCGTCAAGTACCTCAGCGAGCGCTACGCAAAGGCCAGCCTCCCCAAGGACGACATCGAGACCCTGCTCTACTCCATCGGCGACAATAACTCCTACCTCACATTCAACCGAGACCCAGTACGCCGCAGTCGCACGCACGGCGCCACAGACCTCGATCGCTGATCGATGCGTGTGTTCGTGTTCGTGTGTGTGTGTGTGTGTGTGTGTGTGTGTGTGTGTGTGTGTGTGTGTGTGTGTGTGTGTGTGTGTGTGTGATGTGTGTGAACAGGTCGACAAGATGATTGCGCTGCTCAAGCAGTACTTCAGCCCCACGAATATCGAGGAGGGCTACTCGCTGGCCATCAGCTACGGCCAGCAGGGCGCGCGTCTGACGCACAACCACGAGAGGCAGTACTACTACGCGCTGCAGTCGCTCACCCTGTGGCGAGAGATCGCCAACGACATGTTCAAGCTGTGGTATCTCAGCGAAGAGGACCTCCTCAGCACCGTCAGCCCCTACAGGCTGCGCGATACCGGCCAGGGCCTGAACCGCGTGCAGCAGGCCCCGCTCGTCAGGCGCGCCATGCACTCTCTCCTCTTCCACTGCCAGGAGAAGATCGGCCACTGGTACGAGGGCTCTCTCCTTGCCTGCAACCCCCCCCCCCAATCCACGCGCTCACCTCTCTCTCTCTCTCTGTGTGTGTGTGTGTGTGTGTGTGTGTGTGTGTGTGTGTGTGTGTGTGTGTGTGTGTGTGTGATTAGGGTGGGTTCGAGCGTGATCCACCTGGGCGACCACAACGTGCCCAACGCCTTGATGTTCATCGACAAGTACACGCAGGTGTCGCGCATCCTCAACCCGATCGTCATCTGCATTCAGCAGATCGAGGAGCTCGTACGCGACGATGGCCTGAAAAGGTACATCGACCACACCTTTGGCGGAGTCGACAAGCTCAGGAAGGACATTCTGCGCGACTTCTTCATGCATGGTATGTCCTCTCTCTCTCTCTCTCTCTCGTGTTTTGGCGTCTGTAGCGTGTGAGCACAGCGCTAAGAGAGCTGGGGGGTGGTGTAACAGCGTTCGACGGCAGCGGAGCGGATAACTTCTTTGACGCGGGAAGCTGCATTGACGGGCGCCTGACGTCGGCGTGGAACTGGTGCTCCAAGATCGAGAAGAAGTCGTACTACCCCGTCTTCCTCCTCACCGGCTTCATCGGCTTCGACGGCGACTTCCAGAAGTAAAGGAGGCGGAGGTGGAGTTGAGCCCCTCCTCTTCTTTCTTCTCTCTCTGCGTGTACTTCTTCTTTTCCTTCCATCACGCGTGGAACAAGAAACAACAAAAGAAACAACGAAAGAAACTGTGTTGGTAGGGCGCGAGGCCTCTTAACGTTCGCGATCGTCAACAACATCAAGAGATCGGCGGTTGGGCGGCGTTGATGTCGGCCAGGGCCTTGGAGAGCATGGTCTCGACGAGCCCGCGCAGACGGCCGAACCTCTCGCGCCGTCGCACGACCGGGTTGGCGTCGAGGCGGTCGATGACGGCCCGCCCGACGTGGCCCAGCTTCTCGGCGTGCTGCCGCACCGCGCCGGCGTCCTGGGGCGGGTAGAGCGAGATCACCAGCTCGTCGGCAAACTCGGACAGGGCGCGCGCCTTCTCGATCACCTCCTCGAGCCACTCGTGGCCGTCCTCCTCGATCTTCTCGTCATTCGCGGCCTCGCCGCCCTGAGTCAACGACAACCATGGTGCCAAGTGAGCGTCAACGACCAACACACACATGTGACGCACAACAGGCGATGTGGCCATACGAGCGAGAGGGAGGGAGGGAGAGGAGGTGCACCTGTTGTTGCTTTTCGAGCTCTCGTTGCTTGTCCTTTCGTCGCTCGTCGAGGTCGAGCAGGGGCAGGCTGCCGTTGAGTAGTCCGAAGAGGGACTTGATGAGCAGCTGGCAGCCGGGCACCACCTTGGCCTCCTCCTCCGACAGGGCCTCCTCCTCGTCATCCTCGTCCCACTCGTCCTCATCGTCCTCCTCTTCCTCGTCGTCCTTTGCCTTTGTCTTCTGCTTCTTCTCCTCATTTTCTTCCTTCTCGCCCTCCTCCTTTGCCTCGGGCTTCCTCTCGGCAAGCTCCGCCAACTCGGACATGGCGTCTGCCCGACGGTGTGCGCACAGCCAAACATTCATTTTCTTCGCCATTTTCTTTTTCGTTTCTTTTATTATTGGGTGGGCGGGCAGAGGGCATACCCTTGATGGCGGCCATCCAGCTCCGGATGGCGTTGCAGGCGACGGTGTTGTTGTCGAGCGGCACCTTCTCCACGGCCACGCACTTCTCCCAGACCTTGGCCGTCAGCTGCGCGCTCTCGGCGTCCACTGCACCGCACCGCGTCGCGATCGTCAGCACAGACTCCCCCCCCCCACACGTTCCGCTGGGACCATTTTTACCGCGACCCTTCTTCCACTCGTAAAAGTAGGCAAAGAGCGCCTCGACGGCGTTGATCACGCCTGCCACGGCATCGCGCACGCCCTGGAGCACGCGCTGGCCCCATTTGTCTGCGCGCCGGTGGTGAGTATTTGGTGAGCGTTGGGAGGAGCGCAGGGCCAGAGAGCAGCAGGGGATCGGGGAGTTACTCTCGTTGAGCGCGATGACGACGTTGGCGGCGACGACCAGATTCTTGAGGTCCTGCTCGAGACCCTCGGCAAAGGGCGCGCCGTCCTCGGCTGCGGACGACGTCTGGCCGCCGGCGATGTCCTCGGCGATGTTCTTCCAGGCCACCTGGACTGGTGGAGCAAAGGCGGGTGTGGGCAGTGTGAGGCACTGCGTGCGTGTCGCGCGTGTTGTGATGGCGGGGCTGTACACTTGGTGGTCGCGTGAGCCACGCTCTGTGCGGTGCTGACGAGCGATTGTCGCAGCTCGGTGGCAGTCATCGGTGTGAGCGCCTCCTTGGGCAACTGGCCACACGCGCACGAAATTCATCAGAATTCATAACGAATTATAATTCATCGAAGTAAATGTGACTCACCTCGAGTTGGAGATTGATGGCGCCAATTTGCCGGAGGCTGTTGGCGAGCACCTCTCGTGCCGGGTCCGTGAATGCATAAGCTGAAAAACGCAGTCAATCATGTGTGGAACACCAAAATCTGAAATGGGAGATAGGGAGAGATTAATCGCACCCGTAGCCGATTTAGTGGCTTTGCCCTTCGCGCTCCCGCCGGCGTTTTTGTTGTTCGATTGCGCACCTCCCTTCTTTCGTGCCATCTCTGTAGCACTCTAGTTTGCACAAAATATATTGGAAAAGAGATAAAACAGTTCCGTAACTTTACTCACAAAATAACAACAATAATAAAAGGCACAACGTTTCAGACGTCCTTCCCCTTCTTCTTCTTCTCGTTCTGTTGTTTCGGCTGTGCGGCATTGATCGTATCCATGTATGTGTTGAGAATGCGCTTCCACCACGTGCGCTTGGGCTCGTGTGAGGGATGCTCCACGATCTTGAACGTGAACGGGCCCTCGTGCAGGGTCCTGCCAGCGGGGAGGGAGATGATCAACACGACGCAGATGGCCCAAGGCATCGTTGGCGGCACGCGGGGAAAGATGGAGGATAGTACGCACTGGTGGTGCAGCTTCCACTTGAAGAGCGCAGAGTCGGTGTACTCGTCGAAGGGATTGAGCTCGACAATCGTCACCGGCAGCAGCTCGCCCTCGGCCAGTTCGCCATGAGGAAGCACAGTGAAATCGATCACGTAGCTGTCGTACGGGGGCTTCCCTTTGACCTGTGCGCGGTGGACCACAGAAACTGTCACAAGTCAGCGCGCGGTCGACCCACAGAAAGGGTGTTGTGTGGTGCGAGGTTGGAAGGTGCCTGAGTCTCCCAGTAGTGCTGGACGCTGGCGCCGATGAGGTCCTTCTGCCGGACGACCACATCAAAGTAGCAGTCGTAGTAGTACTGCGAGAGAGCCGTCAGGCGGTTGTTGCAGACGAACCCGCGGAGCTCATAGGCGATGTCAAAGTCCACCCACTGCCGAATCACGAGCTTGAGCTCCCACAGCTTCTCTCGATAGTCGAGCCTGATCTGTACGTCTTCCAGCGTTCGGAAGCTGTAATGTGGCAACGTCAAGCTCATGACGATGGAACGCCACCGGTTACGATGACGACAAACAGACCTTTTACCTTATGAGAAGAAGCTTCAAAGCTTCGCGGCCGCTTTTCACCTTGAGGGCACCCATCATCCCACGATAGACCATTGGCAGGCCGACGGCGTTGCTCGACAAGTCGTACTCCGCTCCCCTGGCTTCATGGTCCACGCGCGGCTTCTGGTTGGGCAGGTCGAGGAACTTATAGATGCGTCCCCGCTCGGTGGCGGCATCCTTTGGGCTGCGATCGGAGAGCTTCACGAACGCTCCTCCGCTCTCCTGTAGACAGTTAACAGCTCAGATCGAATGAGAAGGTGCGAGTAGGAGCGCATGCGGCATCCTGCTGCACCTTGACGTAACGCTCGATGATGGGGTTCATCCGCTGCTCGAGCCCCATCAGCAGCGGGCAGTCGTCGTAGTCAGGAATATCCTCCGCATCAGGTCCGCCAGTCAACGCCACGTCAGTCATCAGACTAGCGAGCAGTCGTTCCTGATACGCCACGCATGCTTGCGCCTCTTCGATGCTCACTCTATGTGTTTGCACGAGCGTTCAGACCTGGCGGGTTGTCTTGCCCAAATAAAAGGAAAAGAGGGGGGCGTACGAGAGGAAGGACGAAGGAAAGGTGAGCTCCTTTAGCGGCTCGTACCACACATGCACGGAGAATGAGTTCCAGTACTTGAGCTCTTCCTCCCTCTTGGCGTTCATTCAGCAGCTGTGGCGCACATCATCCGCAGCCGCGGCTACGTGTTGCCCCGGTGAACTGAAAATTGGGGCTGTCTTGCTGGCCGCTGTCCTCGCCTTCTTCACATACCGCCCAAGCCGGTTTTACCTTTTTGTAGTGTTGCCTGCGGAAATACATGTTTATTTCTTGTTTATATAGGAAGAGCTCAGACAGTTGCTCTGTGCTCGCAGGTAGAGGTGGAGGAAGCGACTAGGACCTGGATGGTGTGTGGCAAACGATGAAGCAGAAAAGAAGGTCTTTCGCTGCCGAAGCAGAGCTGTCGAACGACGCTGCTTCGGGAGCAAACGGCCATGCAGGTGCTCGTAGAGGACACCCCCGTCGTGCAAAGGCTGCAAGCAAGGCCAAGACAAAGGCCAGTTCACAAGCCGCTGTGAGCTCTATCTCCAAGTCTCGCACAAGCAGGAGGAATGGAAAGAAGCCGACACCAGACAAGAAGACGGCTTCGGCCAAGACTGCCCGCGAAGATAAGAAGCCCTACTCTCCACGACCGAGCACCCATGCCACCTCGCCTGCTCGTGTTGCCGCTAGCTCTCAAGCCTCTACGTCCTTGTCACCAAAGGGCTTGCCTTCTCCTTCGCTGCCTCGTGTTGCTCTCGCTTCGCCCAAGGCGTCAACAAGCTCGCCCCGCACGCCAAGCAGGGTTGGGGATACTCGGTCAGCGGGAAGCAAGTGGAGTCCCATCGTACGTGCTACTTCCATCATGTCCTCTTCCTGTCCGAGGGGTATTCATCGATTAGGCAATCAGGAGGTAGAGGCGCTGCGGCAGAGCCAGAGGGAAACTACGCCAACGGATAAGTACTTCTGGGACCATGTGGCTAGTCAAGTAAGCAAAGACTGTGGCACTAGCCGCACCGCGCATGCATGTCTCAAGAAGTATCACGAGCTCTGCATCTGTACGTAAGCCCAAAGCTCATGCAGGTGTGCGTCATCTCAGTCCGTTCGCGTGCTCAGCAAATGGAAGGAAGCCACCAAGCATCAAGCAGGAGAAGACGAGGAGAGAGCCAAAAGCCCTCTCGTTCAGCCTCGAAGGTATAGTATGAGCTAAGTAACTGTTAGGCAGGCATGCGCTAACGCCACACAGACCTCACCTTTGGCACCAACAAGCGCAAACGAGTATTGCGGAGCATGGTAAAGAAGGTGGAAGAAAACTACACAGACGATTACTTCGCCGAGCGCAGTCGCCAAGATGATCTGGGTGCTTCATTCAGTTTCAGCGATGATGACTCTTTTGAGCCTGAGGTTTGTTCACTTGTCTGCAACTCGCTGTAATGCACCTGCTATTGCTGATTTGGACATAGGGACCGCTGATCGAGCTCTCGTCTTCGGCTCCTTCTTCCGCTCCCTCGAGCCCAGAGATTCTACGCCAGGTGGATAGGTACGACCCTTTGTCTAAGCTCTCCATCAGACGTCTACTGAGCTTTAGTTTGGCTCTTGTTGTAGAGACGAGATGGACGGGTACATCAATCAGATCACAAAGAGGATTGGTAAAAGGAGACGGTCAAGGAGGAAGGAAACAGAGCAGGGCCTTGTGGACGACGGACAAACACAGGAAAAGAAACAGAATTGCAACAGCAAGAAAGGTTAAACGTCCATGACCCCTCTTCTCTTGTTTGGCAACGATTAACGACGTAGCTCTTGCAGACATCGCGGACAAGGCAGCCGAACACTACAATGGAATCAAGCAAGAAGTAGAGGAGCAGCCCTTGCCCTGGGCTCTCATAGCGCTCGATGATCAAGATGACGAAGTCTCACTCTCAGAAGACGGTGACGAGGACGTATGAGCTCCAGTGCAACAAGCCCGGCCTGGGTGTGGCACAGCTTTGTTGTACAGTTTTTCCACCGTCAGCGCCACGAGGAGGGCCTCACACTCATTCTTCTTGCTGTCAGTCGGCCCCACGATCCTCGGTGTTGTTGTTTCCACCCTCCTTGGCTGCTTCGTCTTGGAGCAAGCGCCGCAGCCGCCCAATGATGTCCCACTCGCCCTCGGCCATCTCGATGTCCAGCGCGGTCTTGATCTGGTCGAGATCCAGGAGGGCAGCCCCGTGGTTGCCCTGGGCCAGCGCCAGCCCAAACTCTAGCGCCTTGCGTCGGGAAAGCTTCTCCTTGGCCACCTGTCGTTAGGTATGGCACCAATGCCCCACACAGACCGTGCACGTTCGTTAGTGGACGCGTCCACGATTCGTGGTTGGGCGTGACGCGGGCACGCACGCGGAGGAGGGCGGGATAATCGGCCGGGTAGTGGAGCGACTGGGCGAGCCGAAGCAACGCATCGAAATGGCCCGCTTCCACGAGGCACACTTGCACCTGCCAATGAACGAGAGGAAACGTTAACCGTCTCACTACTGAGGTCAAGTAGCTTTAGCGCCGCGCGAGAGCTGAGCAGAGAGAGGTAGGAGGAACCTTGTCGAAGACGTGAGCTCGCATGTAGATATCAGCGGCGATGAGGGGCTGTTTGAACTGCGCAAGCACCAAATCGCCCAGCGCCTCCGTGCACGTCATCTGTCCAGACGGTGGGACCATCAGAGAGAGTGAAGGTGGACATCAATGTGCCCTGCGCCGACGTCATACCCTGCCTGTGGCTGCGCTGAAAGCGATGAGGTGGATGTGTCGCAAGCCGAGGGAGCGAGTGATCGCCAGGGACTCGTATTCGTTGAGCCGCTTCTGCTTCTTCAGCGCCAGCTGCAGGTAGGTCTCGAGCACGTCCGGCTCGATTTTCTTGGCCCTCTTTCTGTCGTGCTGCCCCTCCTCCGCCGCGGAGTTCTTGTCCCTGCCCGCCTTCTGTTCTTGATCGGCGTCACAGAACCATCCCACCACCTCGGCCGTGCGCACGTCCTCGTCCTTGTGCGCGACGCGTCGTCGTGGATGTCAGCTCGCATCTGGCCAGGTGCACACGCGCGCCAAGGCGGGCGGGAGCAGCTTACCGGCGGCGAGTCCAGAGCAACGACGATGGCCTCGGTGTGCTTGCCCTCCAGGAGCAGCGCGCGAATGCGGTCGCGCCTCTGCTGCGCCCTTTGCGATGCGCCGATGGTGTCCTCCGCCTGCCGCTGCATTACGTCCCTGCAAGCGTAGATTTGGGGGGGGACACGATTATCTTTTGGCTCTGCTGCAACGCGCAAGGAAGGCGGGGAGAGGAAGGCGGAGCGCACAGGAGCTGACGACACAAGACGCCATCGTCGATACTGCCTCCTTCTCGGTGGCGCTGCACGATGGCCTTCAATTCACCTGAATGAAGTTGGTAGTAAGTACTATAAGATAACAAACCAAAAATATAACTTTATCAAAGTAAAATAAATATTAATGCAAATTGAAGAATCATACGATGAATTGCGTACCGGCACAGGGATCGCTGCCTGAATTGGGCAACTGGCGCTCGTTATTATCGTCGTCGTCATCGTCGTCGTCATCGTCATCATCGTAGTCTTCCTCCGCTTCATCGTCACCGTCATGCTCTGCGGAAGAGTGGGCGGTCTTGGGTGGCGGCTTGTGCGACTCGGGAACCGGAGGGTGGATGAGGCTCTCGCCAAAGCAGCGGCGCGATACCGCGAACCGCACCAGCGCCTCCGACAGCACCGGCTTGTCCAGACCCGCTGGTGCGGTGCCCCAGTGAGCCCACGGCCATACGCACGCACAGGAACGTGGGGCAGCGAGAGAGCGGGTCGGTACCGATGGGCAGGCCGAGGGCAACCACTCGCTGGAGGACCGTGTAGAAGAGGTCGTCATCGGGCTGCGTCTGGACGCGGCCGTACAAGTCCTGTCGTCAACCCCCAAGCCAATCCCCCAAACCAAATGGGTGAGCAGGCGGATGCGGGGAGCGTGAGCCAGGGCCAGCGTACGATTCGCAGGAAGCCGCCGACCACGAGTTCCGGCGCCAAGTCGAACGTCTGCTCGGCTTCGCGGGGGGGGGAGTGCCGACGAGTGGAGTGAGGAGCCAAGTCTGGAGGAAACAACAAAACAAAACACAACCAAACAAACAAAGAAACACGGATGTGAAGGCGGTACCGGAAGAGTTGTCGACCGGAAAGACGGACGAGGTGTAGTGCATGTCTTCCTTCTCTGGACCAAAGCCCACGGACACCTGCAGCCTCTGCGGACCGTAAACCGGGATTCTACTTGCCCGAAACACGCACACATGCCAGCGAGCGAGCGAGTGAGTGGTGGGTCGCTGGGAACACACACACAACAGACACTGCTTCATGCACAGAGGGGAAGCGAACCCTTTCTGATAGCCGGCGCGGTAGATAGTGATGCTAACAGAGCGCACTATGCAGATGGGCTGCACCAAACTAGCGGTTGATTCCAACAAAGCGAGTTAGGCAAAGTGAGTGTGCATTGGTGTCTCGCTTGAGTTGCATTTGTGACGCGTCGCGCATGTACCGGTAGACCAGGAATTCGCTGCTCTGGTCGTCGGCTGATCCCTTTGATGACCAAAACGTCTGCAGGCTCCTAGCTCATGCACGGTGCCCAACTGAGTGAGAATTCAGTGTGTGCGAGCGTGTGGTGCGTGGGTTGTGTACGGATTGAGCGTTTGATGGATGCCCTGAGAAGGGTGATCACTTGACGACGCCCGCAGCCCCTGCCTCAGCAGTCCGTAGCCCAGATGCCCCGTGCCCGCCCCCTTGACAGGAAATGTAGCTGTAACACCCAAGTGATGCATGGTGAGCAAAGCTCGCTGAGGCTGGCTCGGCAATAGAGGTGAGCCGCGGCGTCGCACAGAGCTCGCGGAAGAGGGGCTTCCACAGAGCGTTGTCGGCTGTCTTGAGGTCGCGCGTGAACAGCCGCTGGTCGTACTTGCTCCCTGGCGCACGCTTGACTGTGGGCACCTCTCTGCACTTTGTCCGCCATACACTCCCTGCGAATCAAGGCCACCAGAAATGACAGCGTTCGCAAAGATGAGTGCTCATACGAGTAGCTAGCCCTGAAAGGAAGATTTCGGGTACCATCATCTGCAAGACGAGCCCAAGCGGAGCACACCAAACGCACAGCAGCCAGCTCGTGCGGGGCATCGAGGAACGAGAACACGTGCACCCACACCCACTCCCCCCACTGCAAATCGTGCTCCATTCACTCAGAACAAGAAACTTGAAACTAATTAGTTATTCTCTTGTATTTCTTTTCTTGTTGGTATCTGCCTCGCAACGATTTTAATTGCTGTGGGCTGGGCAGAGACTTCTGCACAAATATCTGCATGTGCAAACACAAAAACTGGTGCTCATGAAAAAGAGGCAGTGACTTTTTCACTCTATGCAAACCAGTGCATAAAAGTCAAAAAAGGCAAATCCAACGTATGTTGTCTTCTGTTTTACTTTGTGGCGTTTTTTGGTGCAAAACATCTGAGATAACTCATTGTCTTAGTACTTACAATTGCTTGTAGAACCGCCTCTATTATCAAATGAGAGGTCCAGTCATTTTAAAATAGATTTTGGTGTCAAGATTTAGCAACTCAAGATAGGTTTTAACTCCAAATCTCCCATCTTGTAGATTTTAACTCCAATTCTGCTGGTTTGCAAAGACAGTTACTTTGGTCAAAATATGTTAACTCATTTTTTTTGGGCAAAGATTCTGCAGTGCAAGCTTCTTGATAGGCCTCCATGTAGACGTGAAGCTGTTTCTCTACATTGTTCCAGCAGTTGGACAAAACCATCCAGAAGTCCTCTGCAAGAAAGGTGGTGGAGATTAGCACAGGGAATGGACTTGGGGCCATGTAAGCAAAATGGGTGGAATGTCACCATTGGGAAGTCTGTCACCAACAATCGCAAAAAATGAAGTTAGCCACAAGTGTGTGGGTGGTGGATGGACTAGTGCCAAGTTGTGGACAGGAAATCTTCCACCAAGATAGAATGATGATATGATCCATTTTGACTGAAACCACACACCTTAGAGAAGAGGATGGATATATGAATGAAGAAGTAAACTTGACTGGGTGGTGAGGAGTGACACCATCTGTTGTTGGTTTGTGTTATTGTACATAATTCTACCAATTGCATAGGGGCGCAAGAACTTCTTAAGCACAAGTATGCCCTCCATTCAATTAGGCAATGGCCCCATGTCGATGTTGTCCTGATCCACAGCCCTTGTTGAACTTACATAATTCTACCTATCTTCTCCCAGTCTTTTAGCAGTGGTTGTCACCATGGCAGCAGCATGTGAGAGCATCCCAACTGCTCACCCTCAGTGATGCAGAGCTAGGTATGCTTATGTCCTGATGTGCATTGGGCTCAGATATTCATCCTGGATGTATGATGTGTGGTTGCCTCATTACAACCAGTGCTAAAGACTGGGAGAAGATAGGTAGAATTATGTACGTTCAACAAGGGCTGTGGCGAGGTCATGGAGAATGACAACCACTGCTAAAAGACTGGGAGAAGATAGGTAGAATTATGTAAGTTCACCACTTGGGTGTTTGTGAAGAGGAGCCGATGAACATGGCACATGGTTGCAAGCAAGCATGTGTGTGGTGAAGGAGGTGCCCTGGCAAAACCTTGATGCCATGCCATCAATGAAGCAGCTCTCCCCTGCACATGCATGACAGTGCAACATAAAGAGGTGAAGGAGATGAGGAAAGTGTAGAGCCATTGAGTTCTGTGTGCAAGCAGCAGCAGCATTAGAGTAGACAGCTGTCATGTTTCTTCAAGGTGCCACTGACAGTCAATGTTGTATGTTTGTGATTTGCACCATTCACCAGTAACCAGCCACCATGATGGTGCTGCTGCAGAATTAATGAAATCTTAATGCTCATCACTGAGTAAGGGATGGGGGCTGGATGACTGACCTTGTTGACTGCTTCAACATCTTTACTGAAACCACCATTACTGCTGTGACCTCCAAACGTCTAAAAAACAGCTTGCACTTCATGGCACCATCTCCTACCAACTCTCTACCCTTAATGCCCTTGCAGTCCTAAGTGATACTTGTTGTTACTGTTGGAGAAGCATGCGTTATGCTGGATTTTTTCAGTTGACATTTTTTGATATGCAATAAAAATCACTTATTATCTGTGTTTTTACTGATTTGCCCAAAAAATGAGTTAGCATTTTTCACAAAAAAGTACTTTTTATCTTTACAAGATGGGAGATTTAGAGTTAAAACCTATTTTGAGGAGCTAAATCTTGAAATCAAAATCAATTTTAAAATGACTGTACCTCTCATTTGATAATAGAGGCGGTTCTACAAGCATGGACTGACACCCACACACATTCTGTGGATTCACAGATGTCACTTTTTCATCACCCTTTTTCACCACCCAAACAACAAGAGAAGTGTTGACCCAACCAATGCATTGGTTCTTCCACCCCAGCCCAGAGATGCATATTTTAGGTATTTAGAAGAAATTTCATGAAGTGAACAAATCTTAACCAAATTTGAGCTATTTCTTGCCTGTAACATGTGCAAAACAGGCATGTCAACACAAAATCACTCAGACCCAATGCGCATTCGTACCAGCCCTTAAAAGATGCTTAATGAAAAACTGTTCTTCTTGTGATGTGGTACTGAAATGAATGTTTAGAAGCTTGCAACTGCTGGTGCACCAAGCAGGAGTGCTTGTGGACTTTGAAGAAGTACTGGAAGACCTCTGCAAGGGAGGAGAGGTTGACCTGTATGTGGAGCTCAACAAAATCCAAGGTGAACCCAGGTCCAGTTCAGCAGAAGAGCCAGCAGTGAATGAAATGCAGCCACCCAAGCAGTAGACTGCCAAGGAAGTACCATGAAGCCCCACAGCAATGGTAGGCAAGGGTGAGGAGACCAGTCAATCGCCAGAGCTACTGCGCACAGAAGGGGAGGAAGAGGCAGAGATGGAGGTTGAGAAGTGGAGGAAGTGAAGAGGTTCAAACCAAAAAAATACTGATGTGCATTGGGTATGCAAAGAACCAACAGGTGCAGGAAGAACAGAAGTAGGACGAGGAGGAGGAGAAGGAAGTTGTCAGGGTCTCCCCTTGCAAGAAGGCAAGAAAGCAGCACAGTCATAATCATTGAGGATGAGTAGAGAAGTGGAGGCAGATGAAGCACATCTCACCCAAAGTTACCTTTTGACCATGGCACGTGTCCCCAATCAGATGTTATGTGTATTTTACCCAATCAAGACATTTTGCAATCATCAATTTGCATGAATATACTGAAATGAAATTTTTGAAGGTTTAGAAGAGATCAAGTGTCCACAATATCACCAAACCATCTCCACACCCATGTGCACTAGCACTGGATGCGTACTATCCAGCTCATACACAGGTTGAATATGGCTGCTCTTTTGGTCAGGAGGGTCACAATGGGGTCACAGATGGCAGGAGCAACTTGTGGTCCAGCTTCAGCTTCAACAAGTTTAGGTGCCAATGGATAGGAAGAAGGCATTGAGGTGCTTGGAGCACTCCAGGAGGAGTTTGGGGCTGTCTCCTATGTGAGGAGGCAGGTGCACCTGTCAACGTCAATTTTGGAGTCTCAGACAATGGTGAGGTCCATGTGGAGTTGGGCAAGCATACAGTACAGCTCTCCTGATGGAGTGGAGTACCAGGACTTCTACAATCTGGTAGTTTACCTAAAATAGGTACATCACTGGGCTGGGGTGGAACCGATGTGCATCAGGTCAACACTTCTCTTGTGGTTTTGTGAGTGAAGATCTATGATGATGAAAAAGTGACATCTCTAATGTACATGAATAGGCATCCTTTGGGAAAAGTACATCTTTGGGTTGGGGTGGTTGAACTGATGCACATCAGGTGTGATGAAAAAGGTAAGGTGGTGAAAAAGTGACATCTGTGGATGTACAGAATATGCATGGATTCCCCTTGGGTCATGTACATGCATTTTTGGGTTTGTGAAAAAGTGACATTGTTACTTTTTTCTGAACACTCTGTTTAAACCACCATACATGGCTAGACAAGTTAGTACTGCGCAGAAACTGAGACATGTGATATGTACACCAATTGGGCCTTCTTCTTTGGCCCTCTTCTTTGTCACCTTGGGATGGTGGCAGTGTTGGCACTCCCAATCACTTATTCAGCTTGGGCTTTTGCTTCCTCCTCTTTGCTCTGGTTGCCATGACACTAGGAACACAATAATGTACATGTGCTCAATGGCTCCTTCTCCATTATTGCAGGTTCATGTGAAGTGGTAAAGATTTTATTGGTATCTGTGAGATGTTTTACCCACAACAGATTTTCAACATGCAACACAGGAAGCACAGTTAGCATTGAATACCTGGTTGTGCAACTACAGGTAACTTGTGTAGACATGTTGGACAACTTCTCCCCCCAAACTGCGCGTCTGCAGGTTTTTCTCTCTTGTCTAGGAGATATCTCGATGTCTGCGACGGTCGCACGGGCTTCCGACCTGCGCTTAACTTTTCAGATGCGGGTCCAGTCATAAATTTTGATAGTGCCTTCGGCTTTGCCCTTGACCATTATGGGCAGCTTCAACCTCAACTCCCTCCTCAGCCTTCCTCAACCAGCTTAACCGTCAAAGCTTCTCACAACCCACACAGGCCTGACCAATGCATAACCAGAACTCGAAAGCGAGGACCTTCCTCGGCAGATTACGCAGCTGCGGCGCGTTCTTACCCGACTCACCCCCCTCCATCTGGGCGCAAGAAGATCGACCTGGAGAATCGATCATCGTGTGGTGCTGGCCCGCAACGGATAAAAACATGGAGGGCTGGCCTTGGGTGCATGTTTGGAGCGGAAGGCCCCTCCTGAATATAAACCAGTAGCATAGATGGGGCAATATCCTTGACTCCGCGTTTTTGCCCTATCGGTGGCCGCAAAACAATTTTTGGCCTCACGCCGGTTGCAGCTCGGTCCACAGAACATGTTATGGACGCGACTGCTGCAGTGCGCCTCCGTCTTGTGTTTGATACTTTCAAGCTGTGTCGACGCACAGATCGCAACCGGGTTCATGTGTATCGACAACGACGGCAACGCACTTTCGGTACACCTTTCGCTTGGCACACTCCGCCTTGCCACCACCCGCAAGCCCAAGCCTTACTTGTCTCTCTGTTGTGCCTCGGCAAGACGACGGCCTCGCAAGTGATGAGCGACCTTACTGCACTATACGATGCTAATCCACTGTTTGGCCCCTCCTACGACTGGACCAACGATCTCCTGTTCCCAAATATGACTGGCAATTCAAGCGTCGGGTTCTACTACTCCATCATCGACCGAGCCTTCGATGCCACCTCAACGACCAAGTTTGTCGACGTCATCAACCTCAACCTCTATGAGGCTCAGGCCCTATGCCCTCCTGGCTCGGAATACGGGGTGGACGTCTATTACGATACTTTCAACTGGGTTTACCCCTTGCCTAGCGCATCTGCGTCCTCCCCGACCTCCACCCCGTCGCCGTCAGTCTCGACGTCGGCAACTCAAACGCCGTCACCGATGCCTTCAGTGACCACGCTCCTCAACCCATCAGCAAGCCCTTCCTCTATGCCCACGCCCTCTCTCACGCCATCCCTCACCCCATCAGCAAGCCCTACGCCAACTCAGTCCCCCACCCCGTCCCACACGCGCAGCCCCACACGTAGCCCGTCGGCCTCGAGGACGCCGCCCCGGTCGCCAAGCCCGTCGCCCACCTCGGTCACAGCTGCTCCGTCGCGGTCTAACAGTCCGTCGCGGTCTAACAGTCCGTCCCCTACCGTGTTTAGCAACGTGTGCCAGTACCGGATTAGCATATCGGTCATACAGAACGGGATCTCTGGTTCTGCCGGCTCCCAGAATCTTCTCCTTTCCCTCCTCTACGAGCAGTGGAGCCAGTTCGTGGACCCTGCCAACTTTGACATCAACATGCAGAGCTACGTGCTGCAGCCCGCGGTGTTGAGCTTTGTGTACTTGATCTCCTTCACGCCGGCCTCTATAAACGGCTACGTGCGAGGCAACATCACCACGGTGTCTGTGACCACTGTGTTTGCCCTCAACCCACTGTCTAGCGCGATCACCAAACTTGATGTTACGATCGGACTGTACGGTGCGAGGTGCATCGCGCCGCCTTCAGTAACTCCCACGTCCTCCACAACTCCTACTTCATCACCCGTTTCTCAGACACCTTCGCCCACGTCATCCATGTCTTCGACACCTTCGCCCACCTACTCTCCGACGCCGACCCCGTCCCCGACGCACTCCACCACCCCCTCTCTCGGCTTCGGGGAGAAAAGCATCATCGCCGCGGGGGTTGCCATTCCACTGGGCATCCTAGGCCTGCTGGCCGTGGGCGCGCTGATTGTCCTGGTCGTGTGGCGGGCCAAGCGTACCCAACAGAACCAAGCCGACTCCCACACAATCTCCCTCGATAGCATGATCAGCACGGTAACGTCGCCCCTCTATCTGGGCAGCAACAATGTCATAGTCAACAAGATATACCAGCCCAACGCCGAAGACCACGTGAACATCCACCGAGCCAACCGGGAGAACTGGCACAACCAGCTGTGAGACGAAGTGGTTTTTTGTTGTACTTGCGGCACCCCACGCTCTTCTTCTCTATCAGGCACAATGCCAACCCTTCTTGTGGTCCTCGTTGATGTAAATTAATAAATCGAGCAACTCGCCGTCGTTGTGTGTGTGGCGTGGAGCAAAGCGTTTTTTGGTCACCGCAGCAGATACTTTGGTCCAACCGTTCTTGGCATGGGCGCGCAGGCGTTGCTGCGTGTATTCGCGAAAGAGCCTCTGCCATCTCCACATCCGGTCGCGTGACGCTTGTCGCTGAACGTTATGTACAAGTTGTGGACTCGAGTCGTACGATCGAGCGGGTTCTAGAGACCTTCGTCATCCTCAAGGATCGCATTCTCGCCACTGACCTTGCGTTCGTCCAGGCGCGACCATCGATTTCGGAGGCCGCCGCTACCTTCCCCGCTGACATTCGAAGAGGGCACGGGCGGGAGCACGCGCTCGATATAGCGCAGCCTGAAGCAATTGGCACACGAGGACCACGCGCCATCTGTGTGCAGAAAAACACAACCCATGAGCTGGTCCGATTTCATTAAAAAGACAGGAGTGGAGGTGGGCTGTGTACCAAAGGAGCAGCCAGATATGACGCCCATGATCTGGTCGGCCTCGGCTTGCTTCTTGTAGGTGAAGATGGCGAAGAGCGACTGTGTGGCGCGTGAGCAGGGAGGGGGGAGAGAAGAGAAGACCATATAACAGTTCGAAAGCACTGCGCTTACCATTAGAATGCAGGAAAGGAGGTCGGTCAAGAAGAAGTCAGCCACAGCGATCTCGTCCTCGTCGTCCCACTCCCATGCACCTGTCAACTGGAGGACGCGGAGTTGTGAGAGGCCATGCGTTCTCGCTTTCTCTCTCTCTCTCTCTCTTTGCACGATGTACCTCCGTGAGGTCTACGCACACGTTGGCCAGCATTCCAATGGCAAGGATCGCCATCATGGGCGTGAACTATGTATGAGATCGGGAGTGGAGACAGATCAACTTTCCAGGCGGAAGGAGAAGCCCAGTGCACACATGTTGGCTTGGCGCAAGCCCAGCAGAGGAGGGCTGCGTGGTACCAGGCCAGTGCCAAACTTGATGTCTCCAAAGAGGAACCCGGCACACATGACCGCCGAAAGGCTGGGCCCGCCGGTCGTGGAAACGATTAGAGCATTTTCCAGTTGAGTGAGTGGGGCGAGAGTACCCAACGGAGGTCCACAGCATGCGAACGATGTAAACAAGCTCTGCGGCGATGTCGTGATCATCTCCAAGGAAGATGAACAAGTTGCCCAGCGTCAAGAACACGAACAACAGCTGGCAAACATGAATGACATCGAGATTCATCTTGGGCCCAGCAGAGAGCGGCGGGCACGGCTGCACGTACCTCGTTCAACACAACAAGAACTATAAATAAATGGGCCGCTAATCGTGGCTTCATATCGATTTGTTTGTTTACTTTTTGTTTTCTTTGTTGTTTACCATTAAGAAAGATTGAGAAGTTGCTGACGTAAGCAGCGTCTACGACTTTGTCTCCGTCCGACGGCGTCTGCTCCGGTAACAACGCAGTCAAGTTTACTCTATTGTTGAACCTGTTGTGCATTGAGAGATGAGCGGAAAGGGCAAGGAGATTGATCCTGACACGAAGGTCCAGGATGCCTCTAAGGTACAGTTGGCCAGATACAGTTTTAATATAAGGAAGATTCAAAATCAATTCATTGATTCTTGATCTTATAGTTGCTGGACAAGTCTGGCGACAGCTCTTCGTATCCAGCGGGTACCGACTGGATCGCCATCATAAACACCAAGAGTGGTGGCCAACAGGGCAAGGAGCTTCTCACCAAGGTATGGGCAGAACATGTTGTTTTTTTTTTTCCATGGATTCCTTAGCATTTAAACAAGTTTGGCTGTTCGTGTTATTCTTAAATAATATATACAAAATAAATATAATATAACCCTCATCTGTTGAACTGTGGTGGGCAGTTCGCCGAGCACAAGATCCTTCCGGAAGATCAGATCTTCGGTTTGATTCCCGAGGGACCCGAAGCAGCGTACGCTGCCCCCTTTGTTGTTTGTGTTTCCCTCCATGCGACGAGTGCATTGCTACCGGAAATGACCGTCAACGGCCTCAAGTCTTCAGAAGTGGGCCGAGGACCCCGAGCGATACAAGCTGATCGTGTGCGGAGGAGACGGCACCGTTGGATGGGTTCTCTCCGTCGCCGAGAAGCTGACAGACCATGCCCCTCCTGTGGTGCGTTACCGCCAGTCAACGTTGTGTGTTGTCATGTCGAGAGGCCACGAGACGAGCACTTCTCACACGACACGGACACGCGGGTGGACTTCTGTGGCGCCTGCAGGTGGGTGTGATTCCGTTGGGCACTGGCAACGACCTTGCGCGCGTGTTCGGGTGGGGCGGCGGCTACAGCGGCGACGACCTCAACAAGCTCATGAAGAAGTTCGCCAAAGCCAAGACCATGCTCCTCGACAGGTCTGACTCAACCGACGGCGCCCTGTTTTATCCCGTTCCCATGTTCATGTGTGTTTGTTTGAAAGCGAGTCGCAACCTAATTGGAAACTCTGTGTGCTTCGAGAGCAGGTGGCGAGTCGATGTGCAGCCGCTCCAGGAATCCGACACTGAGACCAAGGCCAAGATCACTGAGGCTCACTCCACGTAACATTCTTCTCTCCCTGACGTTTTCACATACAACATACACACACAAATGGCTCGTGTTCACTTCACATGCAGCGTTGGCCTCGTCATGTTGTACCCCAGTTTTCGTGTTTTCTTACGAAGCAGCGTGCCTTGGTATACAGCGAACATACGGAGTCGGACGATTCGGACGACGAAGACGACGAGGAAGAGTCGGCCGAGGGCAAGGGCAAGGAGGCGGAGCCGGACGCGGAGGAGACCGTGGACCTCACTCACCTCATCAAGGACGGTCCCAAGGCCCAGACTCACATCATGAACAACTACTTCTCCATTGGTACACATTCGCCGACCCTCGCTCGTCATGGGTCGGGTAGTTGCATTGCTCATACCCCTTTTTTTGCTACCCCTTTATTACAAGGTGTCGACGCGGAGATCGCTTTGTCCTTCCATAAGATGAGGGAGGCCAACACCAAGCTCTTCCAGTCCCAGCTCGTCAACAAGGGTCTGTTAGCCCTTCTCCCCCCCTCCGATTCTGGCTCGGGTTCGCTCATCCGCAATCTGCCCACACGACAGGATGGTACAGCGCGCTCGGTGCCAAAACGATCCTCAAGCCGCACCGAGCCATCCGCCGTTCCGTGATCGTACGCATTCAAGGCCTTCGCCCCATGAATTTGCTTGACCGGACTGGCCAGCTCACCTCGCGCCCCGTGCACCGCATTTCGCGATGACGCTTTAGCTGGAAGTGGACGGGCAGGAGGTCAAGATCCCCCGTAAGGTCCGAGGCATCCTCGTGCTCAACATGCCCTCATACGCCAGCGGCACCCAGCCGTGGGGCACCAAGAGGGAAGCTCAGGTAACCTCCCACACGCCTTGGCAGAGGCATTCTTGCACTCGTGGAACATCTTTGACTTGATTTTGTTGAATTATTGAATTAATCTTTTAAATATTATTTGTTGCGCTGATCAGTACAAGGACCCTGCGATCAACGACGGCGTGATCGAAGTGCTGGGCCTGAAGAGCGCCCTCCACCTGGCGCGCATCCAAACGCACACCTCGGCCGGAAAGTATGTCCCGACAGCAGCCACCCAAACAGTCTCGGAAGGCCTGCATTGACCACTCAAATTGTTGACCGTCTCTAATCGCGTCTGTGCAGGGGTGTCCGACTGGCGCAGGGCAAGTCGATCACGCTTACCGTCAAGCGTCCCCTGCCTGCTCAGGTCGATGGCGAGCCCTGGATGATGGCAGTCGGCACCGTGACCATCACCAAAGTCAACCAGGTGAGCCGTTAAACTCGTTCTCCATCGTTTTAAGCCTGCTCACCTCAGGTCGCATCGTTGTTCTGTTCTTTGTCGCAATGCATCTTGTGCAGGCTCACTTGCTGTACAACGTCAAGGCCAAGGACGCAGAGAAGAAGGAGCTGTTGCTCAATGGCGCCAGGGCTGATGCTTGAGCCAACTAAAAAAAAAATGTTTTTTACACTTTATCAATTGTTTTCTTCTGATTTTTTAATTTAAAGTAGGAAGAAATAAAACAATTTTCAGATTAGACTTCGTTTCTTGTTTTTTTTCCAACCTACGTAATCGCCTCAGTTCTTGTCCTCTCTGAAAGCACGATGGACGGTCCCTCCTCTGCGGTACTGCCCTTATCCCTTATCCCTCTTCTTTCTCCTCTTCTCTTGTTTTACTCTTTTCCTCTTCGGCAGACTGCCGAAGCGCCTCCCAAGCGCGCTCGCCTCTTCGACTCAACCCCCGTCGACGACGCGGTAGTGTCAGCCACCTTCAGCACGGCTTGGCCGGGAGCGCAGCTGGGCGCTCGCATCAAGAGCTCTCAGAACGTGACGTTTTCGGGTGAGCTCGCTGACGGTCAGGCACGTGGCGTTTCATTTCTTTATTATGAACGAATCACTCAAGTAACGAGAGCTCTCGGTGACTGACAACAGCTGTGCAGAAGGTGATTGTGCGCGCCACCGCCACGCCAGGCTGTCTCGCTCGAATCTCCGACGAGCTCGCCTTTCTGCGCTTCGTGTCCGCCGCTGGCGTGCGCGCGTGCGGTCCGGTGGAGCCCGGCCTGTCGGTGAGCGCCGACGGCAGCACGGTGGTGGTGGTGACGCGCTTCGCCGAGGGCGCGCCGGTCAACTTCGTTGCGTGGCTGTGGGCCACCGACGCAGCCCTCGTCGCCGAACAGGGTCGCTGGCTGGGCCAGCTGCACGCGGCGTCGAAGCGCTTCGCGTCCGAACAACCCGACGTCGCCGCGCGCATCCAGAGGTGGGACCAGGTCCACGACGGTATCCTCGACGGCGCACAGAACAGGCCGGCCCTCGACGAGAAGGATGCGCAAGCGTTCGGCGTGATTCACGGCGACGTCAACCCAAGCAACTTCTTCATCGACGACCAGGGCCGGCTCGACGTGTTTGACTTCGACCAGACCCAGCGCGGGTGGTTCCTCTACGACCTGGCCCAGCCCATCTGGGCCGTGCGCGCGGCCGCGCGTGGCGGCATCCCGGGCCTCACCGGAGACAACGCGCCACGGCTGGACGAGGCGGCGTTCACCGAGTCCCTCTGTCGCAGCTACGGCGAGCCGGTGGATCGCGACGCGCTCGCTGCGTGCGTGCTCCTTCGACGGGAGATGTACGAGCGATTCTGCAGGAGGGCCAAGGAAGAGGGCAACCTTCCTCCGGATATGGCCGCCTTCATCGAGCACGTGGTCGCTGCTTTTGACGCCAAGGCGCTATGAGCTGCCTTGAAGCCCCGAACGCCCTCTTATTCGCGGGATACCGTCGGCAGAAACCAAGCCCCAATTGTAGCCTGGGAACTTCTGAGGTGGGCTGGCCAGTGGCTTTGTCCAACATAAACGGAATAGCTGCTGCAGATATGATATTTGAACATTCCAGAATACAAAGCTGGAGCTAATCGTTCCGGCCCAGCAGTTCATTACAAGAAAGTCATTCACCTGCTGTTGAGCAGGCTGGAAGGTTGTTGGTCAAAGACTA
This sequence comes from Acanthamoeba sp. SK_2022b, assembly GCA_027943245.1. Taxonomy (NCBI): domain Eukaryota; phylum Discosea; order Longamoebia; family Acanthamoebidae; genus Acanthamoeba; species Acanthamoeba sp. SK_2022b. The sequence goes on along the minus strand of JANDJZ010000174.1, from coordinate 12,744 downwards.
GAGGTAAGTGTGAGGTCCAGAGGCCCCTCCTCAGGTTGCACAACCACATCTTGCAGCTTGAAGCTCTTACCTTGGAGGCTGCCATTGTATCAGAGTTAGGTGGTAAGGACAACATTGAAGAGTGGGACAAGGTAAGGTGGTGTAAGTGGTAGGAGGTAAGTTAACCTGTGTTGGGCTACTTTACTTCAACAGACAGTGAAGATGATGGCTGCAGTCAGGTGTGTGTGGAGTGTGTTTGCTGCTCTTTTGTGCTTTGTGTCCTGCTTTGTCGTGACCAGTGCTTCTGCTCTGGCCTTGGGCCCTGAACACTCTTCGGTGCGCCTGCTTGAGGCCAACATGGCCATCGACCTCTCTGGAGTGTGGTCGGCCATCAGCGATAGCGATAGCAAGGGCCGCTCTGTAAAGTTCGTGCAGCAGGGCAACGTGCTGCTTGGCGTCTCCAGACCAAGATTCCTAGCGTGCCCTACTTCCTTAATGTCACTCTTTATGGCGGCTCTGGCATCGGAGAGGGCGCTGTGACGCTGCTCAACAACCCCACCATGTTCTGCACCTGGGTACGAGGCTCGCTCAATTAAACATGTTCATGCTTGTGGCGTTGGACTTACCTCCAGTATGTGGGCCAGACCAACGTTGTGGTAGACGTGGTAGATGCTGGCTTCATGAAGAGTACCTGGTTCCCCAGATCTGCTGTTCCCCTGCTCAGTGTACGGTGGCGGCTGGAGCAAGTACACTCGCCCCTATTGAACTTTGCAGGAATTTGCCTGGCCCAACAGGGAGGTTCAATAAACAAAATGTGGGCTGGAAACATTACAGCAGCAGAGGGGCCGCACACATGGCTTGCAGTGTGGTGCACCTAGCCAGTACAGCAAGTTTATCTTCAGCATTGTGAAGCAGTGCATATAAACCCCCTTTTCTTGTGAGACTTGGGTAGAGGAAAAAACATGGAATTAGAATTATTAGGAAGTTACAACTCCTTAAGCATCTTGCAATGATGTCAGTCTCACTTGCTGAGGTGAGACAAGTTATGTAACCTAGGAATGGTGTATCAACTGTATGTGTTTTGGACTGCTAACCACCTCAAAATCAAATGAGAGGTAGATTTCATGAGAGGTCCAGTCATTTTAAAATTGATTTTGTATTCTAATTTTGGATGGATAAAATTGAGTTTAGGTCATCATATGCATATTTGAAAATACGTGATATGATGTAGCTAAAAATATCTAATTTTTATTCTGTTTGGGGAAAAATAAGGCAAATAAGGCAATGACATTCTTTAAGCTCTTTCACACAGAGCACAAGAACGTCAAATTCCCCAAGTTCTGTGTCCTGGTCCCCTGCAGCATATGTGCATCAACAAATGATTGACTGATTAATCAGCGCATGACAACAGCACAGAGGGCCAAGCTGAAGAAGCAAAAGTTGCGCCTGATTGAAAAGGAGCGCAAGATGTATCACCTTCATCAGCAGGAAGCAAGCACTGATGCACTTCACCAAGCCAAGCCAAACACTTCCTTTTTCACCAGACACTGCTATTATGGCACCATCATCAGGCTTATCAGTGGTGAGATCACAGGTGGCCTTGCCTGTTAGGGCGAGGGCAGCACAGTAAGGTGGGTCAAGAGGCTCAGCAGGAATAGTATCATGGGCTTGAGAAGCAGCATAGTTGTAAACCCACTGAAATGGATTCACAAGTAGGCAGGTGCTCATGAGGAGGATTATTGAAGATAGATAACATGCGCTCATAAGAGGCCTGGAGCTGAGCACAGTTGTTGAGGTCTGTGAGGGCATGCAGGGTATCCTTGAGAGTGGTTGGATCAAGCTGAGCAGGAACCAGGGGGATAGGGCCATCAGTGGGACATGACTCAAGGAAACGGTAGGGGCCATCCAAGCTGAGGACTGGAGTGGTAGTCCTTGGTTTTCAGCTGCACCCTTCCATCATCACCATGAGTAAAGTAGAAGATATGTGGGTGTGAGGTTGATGACACCATGAATGCCCAGCTTGAAGAGGTGCAGGTTCTTCCAGGAAGATGGGAGAGGCACCAGCATGGGAAGTATCACTTCACTTGAACCATCCATAATCACAGAGAAGACACCACCAGGACTTCAAGGGCCCAAATCTTCCTAAACTGGTTAGTGGAAAAAATGATGATGGGTCATTCCACCTGGTGCCTGATGGTTGGCTTGTTGCCATTACCTATGGAGCAATGATGTGTGCTGATGTCTCACTTGACCTTAACAACTGCATGAGACCTGCCCTACAAAAGCAACTTTTGGACATGTGTGAGAGTTGGCCCAAAAATTCATAGCACAGGCCAGCAGGGTACTTGCAACAGTTGGCCCATGACAAAATCAATGGGGACTGTAAAACCATTTCCTGATCCGATCTTCTTGATCTTGCCCCAATTCCAATGACAAACCAGATAAGATCAATGGGGACTGTGTACACATACACAATCCAAATAAAACAATTCCTCCATCTGATTTTCTTCATTTGTTGAACTGTGCACACCACCTGCACATTGGGCTCTCACCCTTGCACAACTTAACATAAGTATTTGGTGACTTCATGCTTTTCTGCGGTTTACACCTCAACACTCAACCACCATCCAATCTCTACTAAATAACAACAACACCCTGCACACCACCCAGTTTTGATAGCCCATCCATAAATTTAACTTCCTTTTGCTACACCAAAAATTAAGACCATAACTGCGTGTTCAGGAAAATGAGGCAGTGACTCATTTTCTGTAGACAGCATCTGTCTGGGAAGGTGTCATAAATGGCTACAGCTGCATAACTGCTAATTTGACTGTTGAAAACTGAAATTTTACCCAATTAAAATCTGTTTTATTGCTCTTGACATGCCTAAATTATTGCAATCTTGAAATTACAATTGCAGTGTGCGATTAATTTGAGTAATTCCCCTGATAGTGCTTCATTCCAAGGAATGATCACACAAAAAACGCCAGTAATTTTCGACCTCTCATTTGATAATAGGGGGTTTGCTGTATGTGTGCAGGATTTCAAGTCAAGAGGAGAAGGAGCTACACCATCTGCAAGTATGTGCAATGGAGATGCAATGTTTTGTTGGAGAAGAAAGTAGCATGAGTTCGGAGGTGTGTGAGCATCATGTCTGCATATGCAATGGTAATGTTCAGCTGGCATGTATACATGTGGTGATGGAGGCGCCTGAAACAGAGTGTTCAGAAAAAAGTAACAATGACTCTTTTGACATTGTACACTTTTTAAACACAAATGGAATAAAAACCCGGAACAAGGCCAGATAAAAAAAGCTGTACACTAAGGTAAAACAGTGTTGAAAATTTGATGTTTTGTACCTGACCAAATTGTTGGAACTTGATCTCTTCTAAAACCTTCAAAAATTTCATTTCAGTATATTCATGCAAATTGAAATGATAGCAAAATGTCTTGTTGTTGAGTAAAAAACACATAAGAAGAACTGTTTTGTTACAAACATGTTTTCAGGGTTGGTACTGATGCACATTGGGTTTGAGTGATTTTGTGTCAATGTGGCTGTTTGCTGAGCGAAATTTCTTCTAAATACCTGGTATTTGACCTAAAATATGTACATCTCTGGGCTGGGGTGGAAGAACCGATGTGCATCAGGTCAACACTTCTCTTGAGGTTTTGTGTGTGAAGATCTATGATGATGAAAAAGTGACATCTCTAAATGTACATGAAAGAATAGGTGCCCTTTGGGTCAAGTACATCTTTGGGGTGGTTGAACTGATGCACATCAGGTCAACTCATCTCTTGTTGTTTTGTGATGAAAAAGGTAAGGTGGTGAAAAAGTGACATTTGTGGATGTACAGAATATGCATGGGTTCCTCTTGGGTCATGCAAATGCATTTTGGGTTTGTTCACGTCTTTGCCAATCTGGTGGTGGGCAATACCTGAAGGAGGCCAAACAGCAGTCGATGGATGACCCAACCACATGGCCGACCGTCCTTCGCCAGCTGTCCCACGCACGCAAGGTGTCACCGATGGTCCACCCAGGAGCTAAACACCCCACCCACGGTGCCTGAAATGTACTGCCTCGTGTGTGTTTTTTGAAAACATCCAATCAGGTGCTCCATGAGGCATACACGATGGTTCCCTCATGTCTGGTGATGAATTTGCCCTGCGGGTTGGTCACGACCGAGATTGCAGTGCTCAAGGGCGGTCCCAAATGCGATCCGCTGTTTGATAACGCCTATGAGCGCTACCAAAAGTCGATAGACATCAAGCCGCTAGAGGCGGTCTACGGCGCATACATTCAGGCCCTCAAGAGTGACGCCAGCCTCAAACGGAGGGAAGCCGCGATCGAGGAGGCCCGCCAGCTCGAGAGTCGGGCTGACGAGGTCGAAGTGGCCCAGCCAGGCTCGCCCTGCCTCTGACGCACAGTGGGCAATGTCGACAAAATAACGCAGGGGCGGGACGACCGTTTGGCAAATACAGCAAAAGCTCAAGGTTAACAATCAATTCCAGAAAGATCTGCGAGCTAAATGGCGAGCAATGGAGGCGGAGGAGATCCACCAAAGAGACGCACACTGCAGCCATCCAAGGATCCGCTGAAGACAGGGGCGATTTTTCGGATTAAAGATCCTTCGGCAATGCGATCGCCCGTGCCCATCACAGTCGTGCCTCCACACTTGAAGAGACCCTCGCCAGCACCAGCTCCTTCTCCCTCTACTCCATCTTCAGCTGCTGTTGGCGCGGTAACTTCACCGTACGGTACCGTGCCGAGCAGGCAAACACCATTTGCCACACCCAGCACACCCAGCACCAAATCGACCACCACAAACGGCACAGAAACATCTGCGCCAGCAGCTTCAGCAACCACACGCCACGCATCATCTTCGTTGGCCACAATTTCGGAAGAGGAATTGGCCAGCCAATTTGATGCCCTCTACACCCGGCAGAGCCCCACGCCCCTTCTACGCGTACATCTCCAGCCCAATTATTCTAGTTGTGCCTATATTTATTTATTTTTATTTATTAAAAAAAATATCATAATCGCGCGCAGGCTGGCCGGGGAAGGGGCGCGGCAGTGCGGTGCAGTCCACTGCCATACGTCGCCACGATGGTGAGTCAACGCACCGCCATCGTGCTGCAGTCGCCCGCGCGTAAGCCGGACACAGAGCAGCACGAAGACCAGGAGGAGAAGGAGGAGGAGAAGCGCAAGGCTGCAGACGCAGAAGCCCAGCAGCAACGGGAGCGCGAAGAGCGACAGAAAGAGGAGGCGGAGGCAGAAAGAGAGGAGGAAGCGCGTCGGCAGAGCGAGGAGAAGGAGCGACAGCGGGTGGCTGCCGAGGCACACGCGCGCAACCAGAAGCGAGAGAAGGAAGAGGAAGAGGAAGAGGAAAAGCGACAGAGAGACAAGAGCGAACGCGAGGCCAGGGAAAAGCGAGAGAGGGAGGAAGAGGAGGAGGAGGAGCGCAAGGACAGGGAGCGTCTAGAACGGGAGGAGGAGGAGGAGAGGCGGCAGAGGGAGGAGAGGGAGCGTCGCGAGCGGGAGGAGGAGGAGGAGCGGCAGCGACAGGAGGAGGAGGAGGAGGAGCGCAAGGAAAGGGAGCGCCTCGAGAGGGAGGAGGCGGAGGAGCGGCAGAAAGAAGAGAGGGAGCGTCGCGAGCGGGAGGAAGAGGAGGAGCGGCATAGGGAGCGACAGGCCGAGGAGGCGGCGCGCAAGAAACGGGAGGAGGAAGCGGAAAAGCTGAAGCGCGAGAACGAACGGAGGGGGAGAGAGCGAGAAGAGGAGGAAGAGTCAAAACGGGAGAGGGAGGAGAGGGAGCGACTACAGGCGGTGGCCGAGGCAGAGGAACGCACGAAACGGGAAATGGAGGAGAAGGAGAAGGAGAAGGAGAAGGAGAAGGAGAAGGAGAAGGAGAAGGAGAAGGAGAAGGAGAAGGAGAAGGAGAAGGAGGAGCGAAAGCAGAAGCTGGAAGCGGAGGAGGAGGAGGAGGAGGAGGAGGAGGAGGAGGAGGAGGAGGAGGAGAGGGTGCAGCCACAGCGACAACAGCAACGCGATAGAGCGGGGAAGGAAAAGGTCAAACGAAAGCCCGAGGCCGCCGCAGACGAGTTGACGCGTCGCGACGATGCCCGAGTCAAGGTACGCAGCGGCCGCCTTCTCACTCGCTCTCTCTCTCTCTCGCGGTCGCTTGCCTCACCCACATATGTGCGGCCTGTGTGTGCGCGCGTGTGGCCCTGGCCAGCTGGTGCCGGTAGCAGCGCCGGCCAAGCCCATCAAGGAGCCAGTCAGGCTGCAGAACTGGTACCTGAAGGTGCGCGAAAGACGTCTCCGCGGCGGGATCGGGATAAGAGAGAGAGAGAGAGGGTCGATCCTCACCTCCACCCGTGGCTTGTCCCGTGTCCGCAGCCGTCCCGCGTGCGCCTGACCTCCTGCCTGGCGGTCGAGGGCACGCGCATCCAGCCGGGCTCCGAGGCGCACGGCCGCATCTGGCATTCGTCCAATATCCGTCGACGCGTTGACAACAACCCGCTCCTTCTCGAGGTACCTCGCCTCGCGCCGTTGCGTTCTCCTCGTCCACTCCCCTGATCGTGAGGTTGGCCATACACGTACACAACACACAACGCGCACACAACACACACACGCCAGACCTCCAGCGGCAACAGATACCTGCTCGAAGGGCCACGGCATCCAAACCCGCCGTTCGATGTCGGTACGTTTTCACTGGCACTCATCCCACGTCGCTTGGCATTCATGCTCACGCGTGCGTCACTGTGTGTGTTGTGTTTTCCGTGAAACAGAGGCGTTTGGATATTCGCCAGACATAGTGGCGCAGTTCGCCGATGGCTTCCCGGAGAACTGGCGCGAGCTGGTCAAGCAGACGGGCCTGAACATGGACGCCGACCAGAAGCTCCAGGAGCGGCTGAACAACATGACCTGCGCGCGACTGCGCCAGGAGCTCAGCCAGCGCAAACAGCGGGACATGGCGCGGACCCCCAAGCACGAGCTCGTCCAGCGCCTCACGCTCCTCATCCAGAAGGAGAATGGTCGCCGGGCGCTCACCGAAGAGGACCGCCTGTTCGACATGTCGCCCGAGCAGCTCCACGAGGAGCTCGAGGCTCGGGGGCTCACCTCGCAGGTAACCCCGCGTGCTCTTGTTGATGTGTGGCCCCTGTGTGCGGTGGCTGAGATGTGTGCGCGCACGTGTGTTGTGTGGTTACAGGTCGGGCTCGAGCAACGGCTGGTGGTGGCGGCCATCCTCCAGCACGACGCGGATAAGCGCGCGAAGCAGCTGCGGGCCAAGAAGGACAAGGAAGCAGGCGATGAAGGAGAGGCCAAAGAAGGTGAGGCCGTGGAACGAATGGAGGAGAAGGAGGACATCGACACGGCAGCGGCACCGCATGAGGAGGAGGGACACGGCGAGGAAGATAAAGAAGGAAAGAAAGGAAAAGGAAAACAAGAGAAGCGACGACCAGAGGAAGGAGCGCGGGGCCACGCCGAGCACTACGCTGCGCACGTTTCTATCAGCGAGGCAAGCGAGGAGGAGGAGGACCGGGAGCAGGACAGCGCGGTGTCAGCCGACGAAGCTCCGCATGACGCGCGAGAACACGAGGAGGAGACGGAGAAGGCGAGGGAAGCAGAGGATGGCCAGGAAGAGGAGGAAGAGAAAGTCAAAGAGGAGGAGGAGGAGGAGGAGGAGGAGGAGGTAGAAGAGGTGGAGGTGGAGGTGCCACCCGCTACGAAGTACCGGAAGCATCGCTCGCCCATCGTCGACGACTCGCTTATATTGGGCGATGTCGCCGAACAGAACCGGGACGACAAGGAGGAGGAGGATGACGATGACGAGTATGAGGAGGACAAGCAGCAGCGGAGGAACCCGAGGGAGAGCGATACGCCGCGCAAGCGGAAGGCGGACACGAGCCTGCCCCTGGCCAGGCGCTCGATGACGCCCGGATCGGCCAAGCGCGGGCGTAGGAACAGCGCGAGGGTGGACAACCTCTTGGTCTCGTCCTTCAAGACGCCCTCGCCCGCCGTGTCCAAGCAGCTCATGTCTCCCAGGTCCGTGCTTGCGCCTGTCCTGTTGTCTACGTGTTGTGTGTGTGTGTGTGTGTGTGTGTGTGTGTGTGTGTGTGTGTGTGTGTGTGTGTGTGTGTGTGTGTGTTGTGCTGTGCGTGTGTGTTGTGCGTGTGCGTGTGCGTGCTTCTCTTGTGTGTGCGTGTGTACGTGTGTGCGTGTGTGTGCGTTCGTGAGTGTCGATTTGTGTGGGTTGCTTACACGCGTGGTGTTGTGCGAGCAGAGTGGCGGAGCACGCGGTGGGCACCACGAGGAGCGGGCGGAAGGTGCTCCCCCCGCTGGAGTATTGGCGCAACCAGGCCCCGGTCCGCGTGTACGCCTCCCCCACCTCACGCCGATGCGGCGGGAATGGTGGCGGCTTCGGCTCACCACCTTCTCGCTCTCTTTTCTTGTCGACACGCGCGCCAGTTACGGGCTGTTGGTGGACATCGCCGAGGACGCGGCGTCGCTGGTGGCCAACCCCAAGAAGCGGCTGGACCAGTTCTCGCCGGGCTACGGGCCCGTGCTGCGAAAGCGAAGGCGATCAAACGAGCCCGAAAGCGAAAGTGAAAGCGAAAGCGAAAGCGAAGATGGGGAGGGAGAGGGGAAGGACAAAGGGAAGAGCAAGGACAAGGGGAAGGGGAAGGACAAGGGGAAGGGGAAGGTGGAGAAGAAGCAAAGGCCGGCCAGGAATCGCAAGACCAAGGGTCGCGAGGCGACCGACGACAACTCCACCACGGACGAGGAGGATGACGATCCGATCGACGACAACTACGAGTACCACGAAGAGGCCGCGGAGACGGAGGGCGGCAGGGAGAACGCTCGTGAAGAGGACGAGGACGAGGACCCGTTGTTGCGCCGAGGCACGAGAAAGCAGGTGACGACCGCGTCGGCAGCCGCCAAGTACGCCAAGTTGCGAAGCATGGCCGCCGCCGCCGAGACGGGCTCGGCCAAGGGCAAGTCATCCACGGCGACCAAGGCCCAGGCCCAGGCCCGGGGCAAGGACAAGGACAAGGAAAGAGGCAAGGGCAAGGGCAAGGGCAAGGCACAGGGCCGAGGGAAGGCGTCGGTCAAGGGCAAGGAGAAGGTCGCGGACGAAGATGATTACGAGGAGGAGGAGGAGGAGGCCGACGCGAGGAAGGGCAGAGGGCGGGGCAGAGGCGCCGGTGGGAGCAGGGGCAGCGACAGGGGCAGGTCGAAACGAACGCGGTCGCCCTACGTGTACGACGACGAGGAGGAGGAAGAGGAAGAAGAAGGAGAGGAGGAAGAAGAAGAAGAGGTGGAGGAAGAGGAGGAGGAGGACAACGAGCAAAAGAAGAGGAAAGGCGGGAGGACGAGCAAGAAGCCAAAGGGGAAGGCCAACGAGAAGTCGAAGACAAAGGCCAAGAAGAAGGACACGAACGACACGCGGAGGACAACATCGAAACGCAAGGGGAAGGCTACGAACAGGGACTACGAGGACGAAGATGAGGAGAAGGAGAAGGAGGAGAAGAAGAGCAAGGCGAAGAAAAGGAAGAGGGCGAGCGATGCGGAGGAGGAGGAGCCAGAAGGCAGCGAAGAGGAAGCGGACCCGAGCGTGTGGACGACCAAGGTACGCCCCTTGATGATGCATCTCCGCACGGCGGCTATGCCCCTCCCCCCGTAAGATACTGACGACACCTCCTCACCCCAAAACTACTACTACTACTACTACTACAATTGCAGCAAATCGAGTCCCTGCGCGCCGCCCAGCGAGCAGTGCCGCCCACCCACATGGCGTTCTGGGAGGAGGTCGCCCGACGGGTACCTCTCGCTCCAAACCTCCCTTCGTTCTTCGCTTTTCTTCATTTTTTTAAATTCAATTAATATTTATTTTTAGATTACTATTTTGCTGATTTGACAATGTCGGCCCAACGCGACAAGGTGAACGAGGCCGGAGACGGGGTGAAGCGGACCGGCACGGAGTGCAGCGACAAGTTTTACGACCTGAGCGCTCGTGCGTGTTTTCTTCGATTTTTTTCATATGGGCGCGCGTGCGCGTGTGCGTGTGCGTGTGCGTGTGCGTGTGCGTGTGCTCACTGTGTGCGGTGCAGCCAAGACGCGAGCGCGCGTGGCCACGGGCAAGGGCAAGAAGAAAGCTGTCGAGGACTCGCCCGCGACGCTCGAGGGCTTCAACATGGGCACCAACAAGCGAAGGCGAAAGCTGCGCGAGCTTCACAGCAAGGCACGACTACCGCGAACGCGCTGTGTCGCTGATCAGCGTCGTGTAGCGGTGGCTGACGTACGAGTGCACGTGCACAGGCCGACTCGGGGTACTCGGACGACGTGTTCCAGGCCAACGATGCGAGCGTGAGCCTCAACATCAGCGAGGACGAGTTCCAGCCGGTCAAGACCACCGTACGCGCACACACAAAATATTATTCACGGAAAATGATGATTTTATTTAATATTATTGTTATTTTTCTTCTTTAATTTCTTATATTAATAATATTTTAAGCGTGTATGCTGACCGCTCGTGGTCGGCATGTGGGGTTTGGGGGCAAACGCAGGTGACGCCGTCCAAGTCGCCGTTGGTGCCGCTGGAGAGCGGGCTGCTGCAGAAGCTCGACCGGGGCAAGCTGGACGCCTACATCGGCCGACTCAAGAAATTGCAGAAGTTCGCGTCCCTTCCTCCTCGCACCACGCGAGGAACACACACACAACGTGAGGCACATCACGTGCACGTGTTGACCTTTGCGTGGTCAGACCAAAGAAGAGGCTCACGAAGAAAGCCGGCGAAGAGCAGCAACACGACGATGAGGAGGAGGAAGAGGAGGAGGAGGAGGAGGAGGAGGAGGAGGAGGAGGCAGAGGCCAAGGCAAGCGACCAGGACGACGCCGTCCCGACGCAGGAATCCGGCGACGTCGGTACGACTCCCTCCCGCCTCTGAGAGGGCCTTGGCGCCTCCCCCCCCTCAACAAAACCTGCTGAGCGCCTCGGCTTTCGTAGGGGAGGGAGAGGAGCTGGACGAGGCGGCCAAGGCCAAGCTGCGTAATCTGCGCAACAAGCAGGTCGTGGACGAGCCCCTCCACAACCGACAGAAGCGCATGCACCACATCCAGGAATACGTCGGCCAGGGTATGCCCCTCCCACCACGAACCGAAGCTTGCTATTATATTTAATTTAAATTTTATATTATTTTTTGTCTTGAAGATTGTTTTGTGAAAATAGGATGTTAATTCTCTTTTTTGGGGGCAGTGAAAGAGCTGTTGACGGCTGAGACCCACAAAGAGGACACCTTCGACGACTTCTCGATACTCGTGACGGGCAACAGCCTCGACGCCACTGTCGACAGCGACTGAGGAGAACCCCCTGTTCGCAAGAAAGGCAACAACCAATTTTGACAAGAACGGCGGCTCTTGCTTGTGTGGTTGGGCTTGTGTGTGTGTGGTCAAGACGCGGGCCGACGCGAGCGTCGCAGGCTCTTGGCAGGCTGGTCGGCCTCGCCGCCACGAAGCTCGGCGGCGGCAGCAGCGGCGTTGGCGCTGGCGCGGGCCTCCTTGCGCTTGAGCATGCCGATCTCGCCGAGGAGGCCCAGTGCGCGGTAGCCCAGGTCCTCCTCGCGGCCCGGTCGGTAGACCTCCTCCAGGCGTGGGGGCCCGTCGAGGAGACCCTCCTCCATCCACACCTCGCGCAGCCGTCGCTCGGCGAACAGCGGCGCCTGGTCCCTGTAGTGCAACGATCTAGATAGAACGTAGAGCGGTGTCAGTCAGCTTTCTCTCGCGTAGAGCAGTGCGACGAGAGGGAGGGAGGGGGGTTTACTTGGCCCAGTTGTTCACGCCGTAGGGTTGGATGGCCTGCGAGTGAACCTCGCCCTGGGCGTCCCACCGCACGATTTGCACGTAGCCGTCGCCCGAGTCGGCCACCACCCGAGCCCTCTTGATGTCTGTGCTCCCGTGGACTGCTCCCGCGCGCACACGCAGAGAGCGTTGAGCCGGCGAGACAGGCCTCGAGAAGAGAAGGGAACAAGGAGAGCAGGTACTGGTGTGGAGCACGTCGGGTCCGCCGCTGAGCTCCCATTCCATGCGGCCCCGTACCAACCGCTGCTGAAATCTCCACTCCGGGTCCACGCGCCCCGCGCCCCACTTGAGATCGCGCCCTGCGCCACGCCACGCGGGAGGTGAGCCAGCTCTGCGACTGTCCGGCCACCTCCCCGCCCACACCGCCGCCCTCGCATCACTCCCACGGCCATACCCGCGTTCTCGACGTCGATGAGGAGTCGGTCAGCGGCGAGGCCGAGGTCGGCCAGCGATGGGTAGGTGACGACGCCGGCAGTGTCCCCGCACAGGCTGTAGAAGCGATGGGCCACGGTGTCGCCGCCCCGCTCGATTAGGTGCGCGTGGAACGCGAAGTAGGCGAGCGGAGCGACGATGGAGTGGCCGCTCATGGTGAGGTCCCACGAGCGGAGGAGCGCCATGGCGCGCACCAGCATCGGCCTGTCCCTGCGCAGCTGCTCCTTGCCCACCCTCTCCACTCTTGCGCGCGCGCACAACCCAGTGAGTCGACACCGCACGCGTACACGCTCACGCGAGCGTGCGCAGGGGGACAACGCGTACTCGAGGTCGTAGGCCGCGAGCGATTGGTTGACCAGGTAGGCCATGAGCGACTCGCGCGCGTAGGACTCGTCGAACTTGATGCGCAAGAACGCGTCGATGTCCAGGGAGGCGTTGCCGCCGGCGGTCTCCGCGCCGAGCAGGTCGAGGGCG
>JANDJZ010001739.1:0-18726 GCA_027943245.1 Acanthamoeba sp. SK_2022b | reverse complement strand
AGGTTAACACCCCAAGCAGACGCCGCAATATCAGCACCAGCAGAACTGTCGCTCTATCTTCGGCGTCTGCTTGGGTGTTTAACTGACCCTGGTTGGCATATTCGGACAGCGTGCCGATGGCCCGACGAACCGCTTCTGAGGCCTCGTTCGTTCTGGGCCGGAACGAACGCTTGAGCAGACCGTCAAGCTCGTTTTCCGTTTCCTGCGTTTCAACTTCAGCGACCGCCGTTGCCTGCTGCTTAGCTGAATAGCGTCGTTGCCTCGCTCTCATTCCTCATCTCCTTTATTCCCGGAATCCTGCACATCCTGTTCCGCATCCGCGACCGTTTTACGTGCATCCGTCACCAAACGATGCAGAAAATCGGGCTTCTCCAGCAGATTCTTCACCACCTCTTCCGCGCTGGATTTGCCATCCATATACGTGATCAGTTCCGTGAGATGTTCGCGGGCCTCCAGCAGGCGTTGCATCTGCGGAACCCGTTTGGCGATGGCGCCGGGCGAAAAATCCTCCATCGATTCAAACTCTAATTCCACGTCCAGCAGCGCATCGTCCTCACTCAAGGTATTCTCCACGTAAAATTGAAGACGAGGTTTAATGGCCCGCATGCGATCGTTGAAATTGTCCTGATCGAACGTCAGGAATTTTCGCTCTTCGATCGGCAGCAAAGGTTTTTTCCGATGCCCAGAGAGATCGGACATGACCCCCGTGACAAAAGGTAACTCTACTTTCTTTTGTGAACCGTAGAGCTCTACGTCATATTCAATTTGCACGCGGGGCGCGTTATTTTTACCGATAAATTTCTGAGAGCTTGAGTCCTTAGCCATTGGAAAACTCCTTTGTGAGAAAAATTACTTCCCGGACAATTGATTTAACGAGGCCAGAGATTCCGGCAAAAGCTCCTCAACAATCGTCGCGAAGTCCATACCGATCATTTTTTGTGAACGTCGAATAAGAATGGGGGCCGGATGGCTGGGCTCATAGTTTTGGAAATAGTCCAAAACCTGGTCCAACAGCAAGATGACATCCTGCCGGGAACGGATATATTTGCCAGGCAGGGTGGCCGGCGCCTCCGCCGCTTCCGCGTCGGCCGGCGCAGCGCCGATCTCCTCCGGCAATTCCTGCTGTTCGAGAGAGAGCAGTTGGCGGCTGAAGAGCGCTAAATAGTCGCGTACCTGGCGGCAGTCCAGCCGGTAATCTTCAGCCTGCAGGTTGGCGTAGTTTTCCACGCGCTCCAAGGCGTCGATTCCCTGCGACAGCTGTTCTTTTAATGACGGCATATTTCTGCCGGCAAAATAGCTGTCAGCCTGCCCCAACACCTTCACCACTTCCGAAAAATGCAGGCTTTTGCCTTCCTGCTCGTCCATTCGCATATTGAGCAGTTCATCGGTGGTTAACGGCGTATCGGGGAAGATCTTGCTGTTTTTGATTTCGTGCAGGCAGGACGAGGTGGCGAGCCAGCCTAACGCGGCCGCATGGAAGCTGTCCGTCGCCGGCTCCATATCGGCCTGAGGGAAAATGGTGCTTCCCTCTTCGGCATATTTGCCGTCGATAGCCGTGATGCCTTGATAGACAGCCGAAAAACCATCGATATGAAGGTTAGCGCGCATAAACCACAGCACGACATGTAAATCAAAGCACTGTTCAAGTAAGGCGGCAGATTGCTCGCGAATAGCATGCCAATTGATGTCGCGTGCATTATCCACGGCATTCAGCGGATCGGTTTGGCTGTCAAATTCCGATAATGTGAATTCAATTTCACTGTATCGAGGGTCAAATTCGACGCCGTTAACTGCTGTTGAGATGACTTCATTCATGGCCTGATATCCTTTTCATCAGCACTACAAACATAAAGCCTATAAAAATGGGCTTTTACATTCGCCAGTCTTTCCCAGAGTCCTTTTAGCGTAATTAGTCGTCACCAAGCCCGCAAATTGTTTAGATGTATTAATATTAACAACAATAATAGATTAAACCTATCAATAAAAACTCAGTGATCGGTTTAAACTATTTTACATTTACATATTTATTTTTTCATTTTAAAATCAATAAGTTACAGACAATAATTATGCAAGCTAATAATAGGAAAAAAATCAAAAAATGCCCTAAAAACAACGTTTCTCCGTTGGTAGGATAATTCCAATAAAACATCAGAATACAAATAATTTAACAATCAAATGGTAACTATGGTAAATAGTGAAATTTTTTCATACAAGCATGACAGTCATTCGTTTCTTGCGATCGCGTAGCACGCAATGATCATGAGAACACGATGACAGTGTGACTTTCATTTCCAGCACTCAGTACTTACAAATGCGAAACCTGGTGTGAAAATAAACAATTTGGCGAGAGTTTTGATTATTAATTTTAAAGCTTAGGTTCTGAGTTAACATTCCGCCGTGGCGCACCTAACACGGTATTGGCGCGCAAACAGCTGGGTTGATAAAGCACATTTTTTATAGTTAACCCAGGGTAATGATCAGATTAACTTAAGATTCATCCCCCATTCACCGACGTATTCTTTTACGCCAGGCCAGCACTGAGTCAGCATCTAAAAAATCGCCGGGTTCGATAAAGTGGTATAAATAATATCATTTCACCTGCCGGCAAAATAACCACTTCAATCTTGTGACGGCGATAACCCCGTTATGGCCAGCGATCCACTCCATGCTCAAGGGATGTTTTCCTAACTGATAAGACCACTAATTTGATACTAGCAAAGCCAAAACCAATATCAAGGAAAAATATTATTTTTTTAATAAAAAATTAACAAAATAATATACAATTATTAAACAATTCAATAACTTGAAAAATCAGTATTTCTATTATTTTTAGTCTGATAAAAATAGTTCACCAAAGTTTACAGCCGATCATAATGCCACTCATAAAATCAGTCGAAATCTCTTCACCGTTGAATTCACATCAAAAAACAAGGAAAAAATCGGAAATAAATGCAACGGGCAACATTCCTTCCCACAGGATCAACTTTCGCAAAACAAAATAAGCAAGATAATTCCCAATAAGATGGCGAAAAAGAACCGCTAATTAGTTAGCAGTACAAAATAAAAACAAGATTAACCCTATAGGGTTATATCACACGCGAGTCGTCGATTATTATTAAGGAAAAAAACCTTATTGATCTTTATGTTGCCGCCATCCTCACACAGTGACGCCGTCGCGACTCCGGGGGTAAAAACAGACATAAAGAGAATGTGCGGCGGCATAACCAGGTAACGCATGAAAACGGCCCAGAGACTTTTTTTACCCTACGTTCAGCCGGTGTGAGAATGTTATTGCGGGTGAAAAAGTGGAACGTAACCTCCCCTGCCCCCTTGAACGTGCACTCCCTGAGAGAGCCGCGCCTTTCAACTATCCCTCCACCTCACGCGAAAAGTCGGCGCGAAGCCCACCGTTTTACTGATCCAGGACATCTTTCGCATTCACCTGACTGGTACATTGATTGAAAATCATTCCTATTCAGGAGAAAAGGCCATGGTTAAATCACTGAATGCGGCATTCACTCGTCTTTTTGATCGCCCGGACGCCGGCAAGTTGGCGCTCAGATTGACCTTCGGCGGGCTGATGCTGTTTCACGGCGTAGCGAAAATTCAGCATGGCGTCGGCTGGATCGCCGGCGCGCTGCGGGAACAGGGGCTGCCCGCCTTCATCGCCTATGGCGTGTACGTGGGCGAGATCCTGGCGCCGATACTGATCATTTTGGGGCTGTTCACCCGCCCCGCCGCGCTGGTTTACGCCTTTACGCTGGTGGTGGCATTTTTGATGGTGGGCACTGGCAAGGTATTCACCGTTACCGACGTCGGCGCCTGGGGCATTGAAAACGAACTGGTGTTCTTTATGGGCGGGCTTGCCATCCTGCTGCTGGGCAGCGGCAAATACGCGATTGCGCGCAATGAAGCCTATCGATAAGCGGTACCATAATTAAGGAGGTTCCTGATTCGAACCTCCTTTGTGCGGAAACGACAATTAACTCTCGGCCAGGCGGTACACCGGGACCTTGCGCGTCGTGCCGGTCAGGGTGTCGAAGATCTCCGTTTCCGCCGTCACGATCGCCATGCCGGTTTTTCTTAGCCTGCGCACCTCGGCGGCAATACGCTGGATGCCGAACCAGAACAATCCGTCCAGCGCCGTTACCGGCAGCCCTTGCTCGAGCGCCAACCTGAGCCGCTCACGCGGCGCCTTGAGCGCCTTGGCGATTTCCCGGTATGGCAGCGCGTCCACGCCCGATGCCGCCCGGCGGTGAATGCGGGTCGACAGGCTGTACTGAAAGGCCTCCGGCACGCCGCTCAAATCGCTTTTCAGGCTGTAGACGCAGCCGAAACGCTTGCCGTTGAACACCACATTCTTCTGGCTGAGCGGCAGCTCCTCCCGTATTCCGGCGATCAGCTGCGGCGCCCGCACCAGCAATAACCGGAAAGGCAGTTCGAAACTGGTCACATAATCCACGTTGAGCAGCGCAATGCGCAGACGCTCCTCCGCTCCGGCCTGCGTCTCGCGGCACTCGTTCAGCACCTCGCTCCACTGGTGCGCAAGCCGCGGGGCCTCATCCAGCGGCGCGAAATGGTATTTCTCGATGTGATAGTCGATTTTCTCGTTCATGCCCATTAGCCCCCGCGTCAGTCGTCATTGCCATCAGCAAATTACCTTACCCGCGGGCAACAGTACACTATCACCGCGTTCACTGCGCAGAGGAAAGCCGGGGCGAATCATCAAGCATGAGGGGAAAAAAGCCCAATATCGTGCTGGGTGAAAGCAATGCGCATCATGACGGCACGCCATGCGTCGATGGGACCACCAGCCCCGATTCCAGCTTGATGATGCGATCCGCCAGGTAGAAATAGCGATCGTCGTGAGTAATCGCGATGACCGTTTTGCCTTCGGCCTTCAGCATCGGCAAGAGTTCAAGATAAAACACCGCCTTAAACTCCGGATCCTGATCGGCGGCCCACTCATCAAACAGATAAACCGGGCGCTCTTCCAACCACGCCTGCAGTAAAGCCAGCCGTTTTCTCTGCCCTTGAGAGAGCGCGATTGTTGAAAAACGGCCGTGGGCAAAACTGACTTTATGGCTTAACTTCAGCAGGCGCAGCAGATGTTCGACCTGCTTTGGCGTGCGCTCAGTGACGAACGCCACATCGTCAAAAAGAAAGAAGTCGTTGAACACCACCGAAAAATGCCGACGGTATATTTCCAGAAGATCGTCGCTGACCGGCTCGCCGTTAAGCAAAATCGCGCCGTTATCGGGAGGGTAAATTCCCACCAGCAGATTCGCCAACGTCGTCTTGCCGCTGCCATTGCCACCGACGATAAAAATGAGTTCACCGGGCGCAATGTGCATATTCAGCGGGCCAAGGGTGAAATGCTCCCCTTCTTCGTTCTGATATTGGTAACGGACATTATCCAACGCTAACGAAGCAAAAGGAGGGGGCGTAAAATGGCGCTGTGGAACTTCGGGCCTGAGTTGCGCACGCAGCGACTGTACCCGCTGCATGGCCACCCGCGCACCGGCCAGGGTGGGCAGCGCGGATAACAGCCCTTCGACCGGCACAATCATATACAGAAACACCATGATATAGCCGGTAAGCGCCCGCTCGTCCAAAGCCAGCCCGTCGCGCAAGCTGAACAACACCAGGCCGATGAAAGCGAAAAACAACGCGCTTCCCCAACTGCTCGCCAAACCGTACAACACATAACCGCGGGTTCTCTCCCGGCGAACCGCGTCAATATTTTGCGCCAGTTCACCGCTGACGAATTGACGGCGACGCACCGCGTTAAGCCGAAACTCCCTCGCGCCGTCAAACAATTTTTTGCATTGCTGAATCAGCGTATCTTCCCGCTGACGCGATCGGCGCAACAAACGCATCGCGGGGCCGTGCGCGGCGCGGTAGCCCAGGCTGCCGCAGACAATCACCGCCAATGCCAGCGCCAGTACGCTCAATGACAGGCTGCCAAGGTAAATCAGGCAGCCAACGATAACGGCGCCGAAAATCAGCAGATTGGGCAGGTTGACGAAAAACACCACCAGCGTATCGAGATCCTGTGTCAGCACGGACAGCGTTCTTGCCATTCCCGCTTTCTCCAACAGCAGCCAGCGCGTTTCGCTGACGTCTTGCACCAGTTCGCTGCGCAAGCGCGCCTTCACCTTTTGTCCCAGCGCCATAAACGTGGTTTGAGAAACCACGCGCGCCGCCAGCATCAACAGCGTCAGTAACGCAAAATCGCCTCCCGGACTCAGCCATGAAGCCTCATTGGATTGCGTCAGACCGTGATTGATCATCGCCAGCAAAGAGGCATTGCACAGCCCGCTGACGACACCGGCGACCACGGCGAGCAGTAGCCAACCGCGCACCATACGAAACAACATCATTAATACCGACATGCAAATTCCTTGCTCATACTCACACTTTTTATGGTTTTGACTGGAATGTCTTATTGCGAATTAACGGCCATACCAGCAGGGGGACGCCGATCAGCGACGCCACCAACCCGACCGGCAGCTGGCGCGGGTAGAGCGCATTGCGCCCCAGCCAGTCGGCAACGGTCATGATGGCGGATGACAACAGCACGGCGGTATAGAGCTGCATCAGCGGCCCTTTCGCGCCCATCTTGCGTGCCAGATGCGGCCCCAGCAGGCCGATGAAAGACACCGGGCCGACCAGCAACGTCGCCAGCCCGGTCATGACTGCCGCCATCGCCAACACGCTGAAACGTGCGCGCGACAATGGCACACCGAGCGCGCCGGCGACGTTGCCCATCGGCAACAGCACCAACCAGCGGCGGAACAGCGGCATCAGCGCCAGGAGAACCAGCGTGATGACAAACACACCTTGGGCCAACGACGCGCCGACGTAATAGGTACTGCCCGTCATCAGCGGCAACAACACCGCACTTGCGGCAAGATTGTTGAGCATCACGATGCTGACCGCGGCCTGGCATAGTGCATTCAGCGCCAAACCATTGAGCAATACCCGCTGCGGATTAAAGTCGCTTCGACGGCTGTTCCACAACGTCAGCAACAGGCTTATCAGCGCGCCCCCCAGGCTACTCGCCAACAGCCAGCCACTGCCGCCAGCGGGAAGCAAAAACACGAAGGCCGTAACCCCCATGGCCGCGCCACCGCCGATACCCAGCACTTCCGGGCTGGCGAGCGGGTTCCCGCTCACCCGCTGCATCAACACGCCGGCCCCCGCCAGCAGCGCACCGGCGCTCACCGCCGCCAGCAGTCGTGGCAATCGCAATGGCAGCAGGTTCGCCAGCTCCCCTCTTTCCGCCCAGTGCCAATGCTGCAATCCATGGCCGAAACATAAAGAGACCACGACCCCCGCAGCCAGAATGCCGGCCGACAACCAGATGAACCGTCGTTGATGCGAGGTCTGCGACACCGGCAACGGCGGTGCAAGATCGATGCTTTGCTGCCGTGCAAAACGCGCCAGCAGCATCAGCAACGGGCCGCCGGTCAGTGCGGTCAGCATGCCGACGGGCAGTAGCTGGCCGCTCTCCAGCGACACGCGAGAGACGCAAAGATCGGTCAGCCACAGCAGGCCCGCACCGATGAGCGCCGTATGCAGCACCATTTGCCGGGATGTTCGCGCGCCGCCAAAGCGCGCCAGGTGGGGCGCTGCGAGCCCCAAAAACCCGATGACGCCGACGGCGTTAATGATGAGTGCGCTCATGGTCAGCGCCAGCAGCACCGCGGCGGCGCGGATGCGCACCGGCGATGCACCGAGGCTGCTGACCACGGTTTCCGGCAGTTGCAGCAGTTCAAGCGGGCGCAGCAAGAACAACAGGCCCACTACGCAGACGGCGAGCCACGGCAACATCCGCAGCAGAATTTGCCCGTTTTCCACCGCCAGCGAACCGCCTCCCCACATCAGTACCTGAAGTAAAAAGCGATCGTTGATAATGGCGATCAGCAAAGTCAGTGCCCCGCACCACAAATTGATCATGATGCCCGCCTGCACCATCGCCAGCGGCGACATGCGCTGACGCCAGCTGAGCGCCAGCACGCACGCGAGCGCCGCAATCTCACCGATAATCACCACGGCGGTGCGCGCGCCGACCAGCAGCGACGGCAGCCACAACGATGCCAGCCCCATCGCCAACGTCGCTCCGGCGGTCATGCCGAGCGTCATCGGCTCCGCCAAGGGATTGCGCAGCGCACGCTGCATTAACCAGCCGCACAGCCCCAGCGTAGCGCCCCCCACCATCGCCATACCCTGACGCGGCAACCACATGCTATGCAGGATAATGGCCGCCGGATCGAGATTATGCTCGGAGAACAACGCGACAATGCCGCCCTGCCGATGAATATCGGTCAGCGCCAACGGCAACGACGTCAGCCACAACGCGGCGATTACCCCCCAGGAAAGGCGGCGGGAAAAAGATTCATGCATCACGCCACCTCATCATCATCGCGGTAAAAATATCGGCAAAGCGCCCGGCGGTTATCAGGGCGCCGGCATCGCTGATGTTTTCTTCTATCAGGTTCAGGTTGTGCGCTGCGGTCAGCGGCAGACGTTGCCACAGCGGGCTTTGGCGCCATTGAGACACCGACTCCCGCTGATCGTCAGGCGTCAACAGCATCAGCCGCGCATTCAGATCGGCAATGCGGGTCAGCTCCACCAACACGCTGCCTTCCGCTCCCGCGCCGCCATGCCATCCGTTGCGCAGCCCGCAGGCGGCCAATACGTCGCCGGGAAGACTGCCTGCGGTGTAGACCCGCAGGTGCAGCGCATCTACCGGGGCGGCGAGCAGCGCCGGACGTTCAACCTGCCGCGCCAGCAGCGAGGCGCGGCTCAGCTTGCCGTTCAGGCTGGCCAATATCTGCGCGGCCTGAGGCTGCCGCTGAAGCCGTTCGCCCAATTGCCGGGCGGCGATGATGAGTTCCGCCAGCCCATGAGCCGGCAGCGCGATCGTCGGCGCGATACGTTCAAGCGCCGGCTTCAACAACGCATGCTGCGGCGTGATGACAATCGCGTCCGGCCGCAGTGCGTACAGCGTTTCCAGATTGGGCTGAAACAGCAGGCCGAGATCCAACGCCGACGCAGGCAGCGCAGGCGTCGGGATCAGCTTGCGATACCAATCCGGCGCCGAGACGCACGCCGGAGTCACCCCCAGCGCCAACAGAATTTCCGTCAGTCCCCAATCCAACACGGCCAGCTTTTGCGGCGGCCGGCCGGCGTCAGCCCGCGCGTAAAGCGGGGCCAACAGGAGAGCGGTCAACAACCTGCGTCGCGACAGCATCGGTCACCACTTATAGCTGAGGGTCGCGATGTACTGGCGTTTCAGCGCATACTCGCAGCCATTGTTGGAGCAGGAAGCCAGATAGGTTTTGTTGCCGAGATTGGCGGCATTCAGCGCCAGCTGCCATTGGCGCCACTGATAGCCGACGCGCGCATCGTAGACCGTGGCCGCCGGCACCTTCAGGCTGTTGTCCGTGGTGGCGTAGCTGGTGCCGACATAGCGCACGCCGCCGCCCAGCGTCACACCGTCAAGCGCACCGTCGAAGGCATACTGGCTCCAGAGCTTGGCGGTATTGCGCGCAATGCCCACCGGACGCTTGCCCTGCGTATCGTCGTTGGCACTCAGCACTTTCGGATCGGTCAGGTTGTACGATGCCAGCACCGACCACGCCGGCGTGATATTGATGCGGCCATCAAACTCAACTCCGCGCGAGCGCACTTCGCCGGTCTGCACGCTGAAGTTCGGGTGATCGGGATCGGCGGTCGCCACGTTGGTTTCCCGCAGGTCGTACAACGCCAGGGTAAACAAGGCATCCAGCCCGACCGGATCGTATTTTAACCCCACTTCCGTCTGCTTGCCTTCGGTCGGTTTAAAGGCGTGGCCGTAAAAGTCATTGCTGCTGCTCGGCACAAACGAAGTGGAATAGCTGATGTAAGGCGCCAATCCGTTATCGAAGTGGTACAGCAGTCCGGCGCGCCCGGTCGTTGCATAGTCATTGCGCTCGGTACGAGCGTCGTTCAGCAGATCGATACTTTTGGTTTTCGCCGCGTCGTAACGGCCGGCCAGGTTCAGGATCCAGCTCCCCAGTTCGAGTTGATCCTGGAGATAGAGCCCGGTTTGATCGAGCGTATTGTGCGTACTGCTATCGAGCGGCGGTATGGCCACCGGCACGCTATAGTCCGGGTTGAGGAAGTTAATCGGGCTGGCGTCGCCGTAGCCCGACTGGCTGCGCACCGAGGTATGCATCCGGTCGATCCCGGTCAGCAGCGTATGTTTCACCCGACCGGTATCAAAGTGGAATTCAGCTTGGTTATCCACCGCGAAGTTGGTCATGCTCTCCTTCAGGTTCATCGAATAGCGATCGATGAGCGGCGCATCCGCATGCACACCCCATGGATAGACCATCAGATAGTCGCCGGTGCTGCTGAGGTAACGCAGATTCTGGCGGAAAGTCACCGTATCGTTGAAATCGTGCCGTAACTGGTAACCGATGCTGCCCTGCTGGCGTTCGTACTTGTCGAAGCCCGGCTGGCCGCCATAAAAACGGGTCGAGATGTGGCCGTACGGGTTGGGCGTCAAGGTGCCGGAAAGCGGCATCTGGTTGTAGAATCCGCTGTCCGGATCTTTGCGCAGCTGCGAAATAATCGTCAGGCTGGTGTGCGCATCCGGCTGCCACGTCAGCGACGGCGCGATGTCATAATGCTGATAGCGGGTATGATCGACCTGGGTTTCGGTATCAAAAAAGGTCCCCGCCACGCGCCCCAACAGCGTGCCGTTATCGTTCAGCGGCCCGGTGGCGTCGACGCCGGCGCCAAACTGATTTTCGTTGCCCGCGCTGACATACACCTCACCGGACGGGGTCGCCTGCGGCGTTTTGCTGACCAGGTTGACGATCCCGCCGGGATTCGCCTGGCCATACAGTACCGAGGAAGGGCCTTTGACCACTTCGATGCGCGACAGCAGGAACGGATCCCACGCCGGACGGCTCCACCACGCTTCGCGCGGCAGCCGCAGGCCATCAAGGTATTCGTCGGCTTCAAAACCGCGCACGATGATGGTGTCGAAACGGGTATCCGGTCCGGCGCTCTCCGAGTTGACGCCGGAAACATAGCGCAGCGCCTGCGGGACGTTTTTCGCCGCTTGCGCGTCAATCTCTGCTTGCGTCACCACAGAGATGCTCTGTGAAGTGCGGCTAATCGGCTGGTTTGACTTCGTCGCGGAGGCGGCGCCGTGCGCCACCAGCGTGCTCTCGTCATCCTGATCCTGAGACGCCGCCGCGCTCACCACCAGCGTCTCTTCTTTTGTGGTATTCTGCCCGCCATCCGCGGTAAAGGCTTGCCCGCTATAGCCTGCGATTATCGTATATACCAGCACTTTCAACGGTTTTTCCCTGAAAAATTTGCCCATCTGTCTCTTCGCCTTTCCGACTGTTAGTAGAGTTTGATGGAAATGATAATTATTCAACTTTAAAAGAGAAGCCCGTTCATGGCAGAATGGCGCTACCGACAGTCAGGATGTCGCCAGACGGACAAACGTTGTCCGTTATCGCAGCAATAGGCACAAATGGTGAGAACCGGACAGAGGCAGGTAAACATGACATCCCATCACGGTATTGAAGGCCTGCGTCAACTGAGCTACAGCCCCGGCAGCCAAGAGCCCGTCCATCAGCATGAGCAGGGGCAGCTGATTTTGCCGCTGCGCGGCGTGGCGAAAATCGCCACCGCGCAGCATATCTGGCTGCTCTCGCCGGGCCGCGCCATTTGGCTCCCCAGCGGCACACCGCACGGTTTGGAAGCCATCAATGACGTCGTGACGCACAACATCTATTTTACGCCGCCCTTTTCTCGTCGCTATGGCGCACGCCCCCAGGGGTTGAGCGCCACTCCCCTGCTACATCCCCTGATTGCCGCCGGGCTTGAAAACGCCATTTCCGCCGAACGGCTTACGCTCATTCAAAATCTGCTGAGCGATGAGTTTCAACGCATGCAGACAGGCCAACTGTGTCACGTGACCCTGCCGAGCGACCGGCGCCTGCGCCAGGTATGCGATGCTTTGTGCCGCGAATTGGGCCATGGCGAAACGCTCGCCTGGTGGGGGAAAAAGGTCGGCGCCAGCGAACGCACCCTGGCGAGGCTGTTTCGCGAAGAGACCGCGCTGAGCTTTTCCGAATGGCGCCAGCAAATTCGCCTGCTGGAGGCGGTATGCAATCTGGCGCGCGGCGTAGCCGTGGGTCAACTGGCCCACGAACTGGGTTACGCCAGCCCTAGCGCGTTCATCGCCATGTTTCGCAAAAAACTGGGCGTATCGCCGCAACGCTATATTCACAGCGCGCTGGAAGCGTGAAAGTCGGGCAAGCTTCAGATGACGGAATGCCAATATGGCGCGCGAATACACGCTGAAAATCAACGGCAGGCAGTGGATTGTCGTTCAGTGATTTGGCGCCAGGCCAGCGCTATCTGTGATGGGGATCGTTGAAAGATTTATTCGTAAGTGATTGAATAGTGGCGGAGAGAGGGGGATTTGAACCCCCGGTAGAGTTGCCCCTACTCCAGTTTTCGAGACTGGTCCGTTCAGCCGCTCCGGCATCTCTCCTAACAACGCTTGCTATCATGCCCGCTTTTACGGCATTTTTACAGCATTAGCATACCGCTGAACGTTCAAGTGATGAGTTTACGAGCAACCTGATGATTAAATGGCCGTGGAAAGCGACTCAACCCTCTCAACCCCAGGCAGACACTCAGGCCCAGTGGCAGGACGCGTTGGCGATCCCGCTGCTCTCGCCGCTGAATGAGCAGGAGCGGCAGCGGCTGGTGGCCGTTGCCGGGCAGATCTTGCAGCAAAAGCGCATCGTGCCGCTGCAGGGGCTGCAGCTCACCTCGCAAATGCAGGCGCGCATCGCCCTGCTGTTCGCCCTGCCGGTGCTGGAACTCGGCGCGGAGTGCCTCGACGGCTTCAACGAAATTCTGCTCTATCCCACTCCGTTCGTGGTGGAAGACGAATGGCAGGACGAAATTGGCCTGGTGCACTCGGGGCCGGTAGTGCAGTCCGGCCAAAGCTGGGAACAGGGGCCGATCGTGCTCAACTGGCAAGACGTGCAGGACTCTTTCGATCTTTCCGGTTTCAATCTGGTGATCCACGAAGCGGTGCACAAACTGGATATGCGCAACGGCGGCGTCGCTACCGGCGTGCCGCCGATCCCGCTGCGCGAGGTGGCCGCCTGGGAGCACGATCTGCACGCCGCGATGGAAAGCCTGCAGGACGAGATAGACATGGTCGGTGAAGAGGCCGCCAGCATGGATGCCTACGCCGCCACCGATGCGGCCGAGTGCTTCGCCGTGCTGTCGGAGTATTTCTTCAGCGCCCCCGAGCTGCTGGCCGAACGCTTCCCGGCGCTGTATCAGCACTTTTGCCGCTTCTACCGCCAGGATCCGCTGGCGCGCCTGCTGCGCAGCCAGGCGGAGAACGACGCGCAATGGGCTGATTGATGGACGCATTGCTCAGATACCGAGCAGTCGCACCACTCAAGGCAATTTAGCGTTGACACACCCGGGGCCGCTGGATATCATGCGCCCCGTTCACACGATTCCTCTGTAGTTCAGTCGGTAGAACGGCGGACTGTTAATCCGTATGTCACTGGTTCGAGTCCAGTCAGAGGAGCCATATTTAGAGAAGCCCGCTTAAGGAAACTTAAGCGGGCTTTTTGCTATGGGGCATTTACAGCCCGCGTTTTTCCATCAGCAGCGCCAAATCGACCAAGCGGTTTGAGAACCCCCACTCATTGTCATACCAGGCGAGCACTTTCACCAGGTTGCCGCCGATGACCAGCGTAGACAAACCATCGATAATCGATGAGCGCGCGTCGCCCCGGTAGTCGCTCGACACCAGTGGTTCATCGCTGTAGCCCAAAATTCCTTTCAGCGGGCCGGACGCCGCCGCCGCGCGGAAAGCGGCGTTGATTTCCTCCACCGTCGCCGGGCGTTTCAGCGTCACCGTCAGATCGACGATCGAGACGACCGGCACCGGCACCCGAAGCGAGTAACCGGTCAGGCGGCCGTCGAGATCCGGGATCACCTTGCCGAGCGCCTTGGCCGCGCCGCTGGAGTAAGGCACGATCGACTCTGCCGCCGCCCGCGCGCCGCGCAGATCTTTTTCCGGCTGATCGTGCAGCGCCTGGCTGTTGGTATAGGCGTGGGTGGTGTTCATCAGCCCGTATTCGATGCCGAACGCCTGATGCAGCACCTGCGCAGCGGGTGCCAGCCCGTTGGTGGTGCAGCTGCCGTTGCTGACCACTTTATGCAGCGCCGGATCGTAGAGCTGGTCGTTAACCCCCATGACGATAGTGATATCGTCGTTCTTGGCCGGCGCCGAGATAATCACCCGCTTGGCGCCGCCGTGCGTGATGTGCACTTCCGCCTTGGCTTTATCGGTAAAGAAGCCCGTCGCTTCGATCACCACGTCCACGCCCACGCTGCTCCACGGGATCTCGGCGGGATCGCGCTGCGAAAACACCTGAATCGGCCGGCCGTCCAGCAGCAGCTGGTTGTCACCGGCTTCCACCCTGGCCGCCAGCGTGCCGGAAAGCGTGTCGTATTTCAGCAGGTGCGCCAGCGTCTTGCTGTCCGTCAGATCGTTGATCGCCACCACTTCAAAATCGCTGCGCCCCAGCGCCGCGCGCAGCACGTTGCGCCCGATCCTGCCGAAGCCGTTAATGCCTACTTTCACCATGATGCTCTCCTCGTTTTGGGCTTTGCCTCAAATCTAGCCCTGCCACGAGGCGGCGTAAATGACGTTTATCGATCAATTTACGCCAAATTGCGCGCGTGGAAGCGTTCGCGGTATTCGCTCGGGGTCAGCTGCAGTTTGCGCTCAAACACCCGCCGCAGGTTAAGGCCGTTGCCGAAACCGGTGGCCAGCGCGATCTGTTCGATGCCCTCCGCACTCTGCTCGAGGCGCTGCCTGGCGGTATGCAACCGCCCTTCTTCGACGAATTTGGCGGGAGAAATGCCCGTCTCGCGGGTGAACACCCGGGTAAAGTTGCGCGGGCTCATCGCCACGCGTTCGGCCAACCGATCGATGCTAAGATCGTCGGCGAGGTTTTCCAGGATCCAGGACTGCAGGTCGCGGATCGGGCCCGGCGATTTGGCCTGGTTGAGCGGGTAGCGGCTGAACTGCGCCTGCCCGCCGGGGCGACGCAGAAACATCACCAGATCCTGCGCCACTTCGCGCGCCTGCACGAAGCCGTAGTCGTCCTCCACCAGCGCCAACGTTAGGTCGAAGCCGGAGCTGACGCCGCCGGAGGTCCAAATCGGACCGTCCTGCACGTAGATCGGGCCGTTCTCGACCTGCACCCGCGGGAAGCGCGCCTGCAGCGTTTCCGCCAGCCGCCAGTGAGTGGTCGCCCGCCGCCCGTCCAGCAATCCGGCCTCGGCCAGCAGCAGAGCCCCGCCGCAAACGGAAGCGATACGGCGCGCCTGTGGCGCCGCGCGGCGCAGCCAATCCGCCACCAGGGCGCCCTCTTCTTCGGTCGCCCCCTTGCCGGCAACAATGACGGTATCGCGCGGCAGGGCCGGATCGAGATCCGCCAGGCGATGGTCGGCCAACAGGCTCAGCCCGGACAGGCCGTGTACCACCCGATGGGATTGCGTGGTGGCGACCGCGATCTGATACAGCGGCGCTTCGGCAGGGCTCAGACGGTTAGCCTGCATCAGGATATCGGCGATGCCCGCCGCTTCGAACAGCATGCCCCCTTCAGGGACGATAATCAGGAATGTATGCATGGCGATAATAAGAAGAACGAGCAAAACAGGTCAGACAGCCACTGTATAAGAAAAGCCTCACCGATTCACCCTGCGGGCATAAAAAAGCCCGCCGGCAAGCACCGGCGGGCCAAAAAAGCACAGCCCTCAAGCCTGCGGCAGGCTCACCCCACCGGCGCGCGCCAACTGCGCCAGCAGCGCCGTTTGAAACGCCTCGTCGTGCACCGCCGCGTGGGGATCGAACCGTTGCTGATGGTGCCAATAGCCGCCGGACGCCAGGGCCTGCGGCTCATCGCTGGTCACCAACCACGCCTGCGTCACATGCCCCAGCGCCAGATCGTCGGGCGCATCCGCGCCGCCCATTTTGGTCGGCACCCAGCCGGGATCGACCGCGCTGCTGATCACGTCAGGCCACAGGCGCGCCACGGCGGCGGCCAGCGCGGTGACGAACAGCTTGCTGTCCGAATAGGAGCCCGCAGCGCCGCCGAGCCAGTCTACGCCGTTCAGTTCCGGCACGCCGTCAAAGTGCATGCTGCTGCTCAGGTAGACGATGCGCTTGGGGCGTTCGATCAGGGCCGTCAGCAGGTAAGGCGCAATCACGTTCACCGGCATCACCTGCGGCCCGGTAAACATACCGGCGTTGTGGATCACCGCGTCCGGGCGGCCGAGGCGATTGACCTGCTCGGCAAGCTGCCGGATCTGCTGCACATCGGACAGATCGCCGATCGCCGCCTGCGCACCGCGATCCAGCAGATCCCGCACCGCGTCCAAACGGCCGGGCTCACGCGCATGCAAAATCACCTGATGCCCTTCGTCCAACAGCGTTTGCGCGGCGGCGCGGCCCAGCCCGTCTACCGAACCGGTAATGAAAATGCGTGACATGTCACTCCTCCGTTTAGCGCCAGCCGAGCGCCGGCGCGACATGGGTTAAAATCGATTCGATCACGTGGGCGTTGTAATCCACGCCCAGCTGGTTAGGCACGGTCAGCAGCAGCGTATCCGCTTCGGCGATGGCCTCGTCCTGCGCCAGCTGCTCGATCAGCACGTCCGGCTCGGCGGCATAGCTGCGGCCGAAGATCGCCCGGGTCTGCGCGTCGATATATCCGAGCTGATCGCCCTCCTTGCCACCGCCGCCGAAGTAGTTGCGATCCCGCTGATCCACCAGCGCGAAGATGCTGCGGCTCACGGAAACCCGCGGCTCATGCGCGTGGCCGGCCTCTTGCCAGGCGGCGCGGTAGGCGCGGATCTGCTTGGCCTGCTGGATGTGGAAGGGTTCGCCGGTCTCGTCGTTCTTGAGCGTCGAGCTTTGCAGGTGCATGCCGAGCTTCGCCGCCCAGACGGCGGTGGCGTTCGAGCCGGCGCCCCACCAGATGCGATCGCGCAGCCCGGCGGAAAACGGCTCCGGCCGCAGCAGCCCGGGCGGATTCGGGAACATCGGCTGTGGATTGGGCTCGGCGAACCCTTCGCCGCGCAGCGCTTGCAGGAACACTTCGGTATGGCGGCGGGCCATGTCCGCGTCGGTCTCGCCGTCGGCCGGGGCATAGCCGAAATAGCGCCAGCCGTCGATCACCTGCTCCGGCGAGCCGCGGCTGATGCCGAGCTGCAGCCGCCCGCCGGCGATCAGATCCGCCGCGCCGGCGTCTTCCACCATGTACAGCGGATTTTCATAACGCATGTCGATCACGCCGGTGCCGATCTCGATGCGTTGGGTTTTGGCGCCGATGGCGGCCAGCAGCGGGAACGGCGACCCCAGCTGGCGTGCAAAGTGGTGTACGCGAAAATAGGCGCCGTCCGCCCCCAGATCTTCGGCGGCGACCGCCAGATCGATGGACTGCAGCAGCGCATCCGCCGCGGAACGGGTGCCGGACTGGGCGGAAGGCGACCAGTGGCCAAACGAGAGAAAACCAATCTTTTTCATCGGGAATCGTCCTCAAAGGCAAAATCATCGGCCTACAGTGACAAAAATCGCGCGCTCTGCGCCAGCAAAATCGCCCCCGATCGCACTAAACGAACCGATTGCCGCCGCGCCGCCCGGCGATTGTAATCAAAAAACAAATGTCGTATAACAAGCAGCTCCGAGGGGTGTCCTGTTACGGGCTGAGATGGCGCAAGCCGAACCCTTTGAACCTGATCTGGGTCATGCCAGCGAAGGGACGGTTAGGCAACAACGCTCTCGCCCGTTGCCTGTTCATACCCCAGCGTGCCCGGATCTCCACTGACTCAAGGAGGTCCCATGTCCATCACCACCCTGTTCGAAAGCGGTCTTTACGGCCGGCTGCGCCAACAAGCCGGCAGCCACTGGCAAGATTACGTCGATCACCCGTTTCTGCAGCAGCTGGCCGCCGGCACCTTGCCCGAACGCGCTTTTCGCCGCTACCTGACCCAGGACTACCTGTTCCTGCTGCACTTCGCCCGCGCCTACGCACTGCTGGTCAGCAAGCTACGCACCCTGCCGGAAATGCGCGCCGCCACGGCGTCGCTCAACGGCATCGTCGCCGAACTGCCGCTGCACGTGGCCTATTGCGCCGAATGGGGGCTGAGCGAAGCGCAGATCGCCGCCCAGCCGGAAGCGGCGGAGACCATGAACTACACCCGCTACGTGCTGGATATCGGCCATGCCGGCGACGCCCTCGATCTGCTGGCCGGCCTGCTGCCCTGCGTGGCCGGCTATGCCGAAATCGGCCTGCGGCTGCTGCACGACCCCGCCACCAAAATGGAGGGCAATCCTTACGCCTCCTGGATCCGCAACTACGGCGACGAGGGCTATCTGGCCGGCGTGCGTGCCGCCATCGAGCTGCTGGAAACCGTCGGCCACCAGCGCGGCGCACCAGGCCGCTTCACCGAGCTGGCGCAGATTTTTACCACCGCCACCCAGCTGGAATCGGCATTTTGGCAAATGGGGCTGAACGCCTCATGACCTCCCCGCTTCTCCCGCCCGGCATCCAGGTGCGGGATCTCAGCCTGCGTTTCGGTCAGCAAATCGTCTTCGAC
>JANDJZ010001738.1:0-24698 GCA_027943245.1 Acanthamoeba sp. SK_2022b | reverse complement strand
GACGGGGGGCGGTTTCTGACCGCCCCGATACGGTAGTTTAGCTGCAAAGCTTGGAGGTACTATGACCAAGTCTGAACTTATTGAAAGACTTGCTGGCCAGCAATCTCATATTCCGGCGAAGGCCGTTGAGGATGCAGTGAAAGAGATGCTTGAGCACATGGCCGCAACACTGGCCGAGGGCGAACGCATTGAGATCCGCGGATTCGGCAGTTTTTCTCTTCACTACCGTGCCCCGCGTGTAGGCCGCAACCCGAAAACCGGTGACAAAGTTGAGCTGGACGGCAAGTACGTTCCTCACTTCAAACCTGGCAAAGAGTTGCGTGACCGCGCCAATATCTATGGCTAGTCGCTGACTGCTCATAGCGTTGTTGCTTGTAAAGAATATAAAACGGTGCCTTTAAGGCGCCGTTTTTTTTCGCCTGCGATTCTCCATGACACGCAAGTGAATTGCGTACTGCGCCGCATTTGCGGTGTGGCTGCTGCATAGGCCTCTCTTATCCTGCCATGCTCACCGCATCTTCGTTAAAGCCCGCTGGCGGCGACATATCGCCTCAACGATCCTGCTTGCTTGCCGTGACGCGTTTTTGCTCATGGTGGAGCCGATGGGAGAAGAGCGATCAAAATTTCGCTGGATCTGGCGATATTCGCCGTTATCTGCGGCATTCTGCCGCTGCTGGTTTTACCGCGGTTGCCAGAGCCATGGCTGCTGTGGCCGATGCTGTTTGTCGCCGGTTTACTGCTGCGCACCCGTTGGCCGATCTGTCGTTATTTGGCCTGTCTGGGTTTGGGATTCATATGGGCGGTTTTCAACGCCGGAAGCCTGCTTGGGCAAATGGAGCACCTAAGCCGCATGCCGGATGTAACGGCGGTGGCGCAGGTGAGTAGTGTCGCACTGGAGCCTGCCGCCAGTAAGCAGACGCTGATGCGCATCGAGCGAGTCGACGGCCATTGGTTGGTGCCTGCGCTGACGTTTACCACGACGTGGGCCCCAGAACGGCAGCGTCTGTGCGCCGGGCAGCGCTGGCAGTTGAAACTGCGTTTGCGGCCGGTGCACGGCAAGCTCAATGAAGGCGGCTTTGACAGCCAGCGTTGGGCAATCGCGCAGCGCCAACCTTTGACCGCGCAGGTCAGGCAGGCTCGTTTGCTGGATGGCGATTGCGGCCTGCGCCAGCGCATAATCAGCCATGCGGAAACCAACATCGGTGAATTGCGTTACAAGGCGGTGTTGCTGGCGCTGGCGTTTGGGGAACGCACCGCACTGGAACAGGCTTTGCGCACGCTGATGCTGAAAACCGGCATTGCGCACCTGATGGCTATTTCGGGGCTGCATGTGGCGATGGTCGCCATTTTGTTTTGGGCGGTGCTGCGTGCGCTGCAGTTTTTTCTTCCCGCCCATCTGATTGGTTATCGCTTTCCGCTGGTCGCGGGCTGGGTGGCGACGCTGATCTATGTCTGGTTGGTGGGCGCCCAGCCACCGGCGGTACGCACCGCGCTGGCGATGACGCTGTGGATGCTGCTGCGCTTGCGCGGCGTTCATTGTTCTTCCTGGCAAGTGTGGCTGTGGTGCGTCGGGCTGATTTTGTTGTGCGATCCGCTGGCGGTATTGTCAGACAGTTTTTGGCTGTCGGTGCTGGCGGTAGGGTGTTTGATTTTTTGGTTCGAATGGGCGCCGCTCGGCGAGCGATTTCGTTCCGCCTGGTATTGGGCACCGGTACGCTGGCTGCATATTCAGCTGGGCATGACGCTGCTGCTGGTGCCGATGCAGGTCGCGCTGTTTTTAGGCCTGACGCTGACCTCATTGCCGGCCAATCTCTGGGCGGTGCCCATCGTCTCATTGGTGACGGTGCCGTTGATTTTGCTGGCGGTGATCGGCGGCGTCTTCCCCTCGCTAAGTTACGGGCTTTGGTGGTTGGCCGATTTCACGTTGAGCGGGGTGTTTGTGCCGCTGCATTACCTGCAGCGCGGTTGGGTAGATTTGGGGGCTGCCTCGCTGCTGGCCAGCATAGCGGGATGGCTTATCGTTATCTGTTGGCGCTTTCATTGGTGGTGGCGCTATGCGCCGGGCCTGGCGACGATCGCGATATGCTGCGTGCTGTGGCGAGGAAAAGAGCCGGGATACCGCTGGCGCGTCGATATGCTCGATGTCGGGCACGGCCTGGCGATGGTGATAGAGCAAAACGGCAAAGGCATATTGTATGACACCGGCGATCGTTGGCCTGCAGGCAGCGCCGCCGAGCGGCATATTTTGCCGATGCTGAACTGGCGGGGTATTGAACTGGAACAGATCATTATCAGCCATGCTCATCTCGATCATATCGGCGGGCTGTCGACGGTACAGAGTGCGTTTCCACAGGCGACGGTGCGCAGCCCGATACGCGGGGAGGGGCACTTGCCCTGCGTCGCCGGAGAGCGTTGGCGATGGCAGTCGTTGCAATTCGAGGTGCTGTGGCCGCCGAAAACGCTCAAAAGGCCGGTCAATGACGACTCCTGTGTGATTCGCATCGACGACGGGAAATACAGCCTGCTGCTTACCGGCGACGCGGAAAAGAAGGCGGAGGCACAGCTGATTCGATTGCGCCGCGACCGTTTAGCGGCCACGGTATTGCAGGTGGGGCACCATGGCAGCAGAACGTCTTCGACGCCGCCGTTTCTGCGCGCGGTCAATCCTGAGGTGGCGCTGGCGTCAGCATCTCGTTACAACAAATGGCGATTGCCGGCGCGTAAAGTGGTCGCCAGATACCGGGCAAATGGCATTACATGGCGTGATACGACGCGCTCCGGCCAGTTATCGGTACTTTTTTTCGACAACGATTGGCAAATTAAAGGCTTTCGCGAACAATTAATGCCCCGTTGGTACCATCAGCGGTTTGGCGTAGAGGGTGATAATGAGTAAAATAGGCCGCTATTTCTTCCGATGCTGGTATTTGCATGATGAATGATAAAGATCTCTCGACCTGGCAGACGTTCCGTCGACTCTGGCCGATGATCACTCCTTTTAAGACCGGGCTGATTGTGGCCGCCATTGCGTTGATTATGAACGCAGCGGGGGACACGCTGATGCTGTCTCTGCTTAAACCGCTATTGGACGATGGGTTTGGAAAAACCGACAGCAGCGTGCTGGTGTGGATGCCGCTGGCGGTGATTGCGCTGATGCTGATGCGCGGCGTGACCAGCTTTGTTTCAAGCTACTGCATTTCCTGGGTTTCCGGCATGGTGGTGATGCAGATGCGCCGCCGCCTGTTTGGCCACATGATGAGAATGCCGGTGGCCTTCTTCGATCAGCAGTCTACCGGGACGCTGTTGTCGCGCATTACCTATGACTCCGAGCAGGTGGCCTCCTCCTCTTCCAGCGCCCTGGTGACCGTGGTGCGTGAAGGGGCCTCGATCATTGGCCTGTTCATCATGATGTTCTACTACAGCTGGCAGCTGTCGGTGATCCTGATCGTGCTGGCGCCGATCGTCTCCATCGCCATTCGCCTGGTGTCCAAGCGTTTCCGCAACATCAGCAAGAACATGCAGAACACCATGGGGCAGGTGACCACCAGCGCCGAGCAGATGCTGAAAGGCCATAAAGAAGTGCTGATCTTCGGTGGCCAGCAGGTGGAAACCGAGCGCTTTAACTCGGTCAGCAACCGCATGCGTCAACAGGGCATGAAACTGGTCTCCGCGTCTTCGATTTCCGATCCGATCATTCAGCTGATCGCTTCGCTGGCGCTGGCGTTCGTGCTGTTTGCCGCCAGCTTCCCTAGCGTGATGTCAACCCTGACCGCCGGTACCATTACCGTGGTGTTCTCGTCGATGATCGCGCTGATGCGCCCGCTGAAGTCGCTGACCAACGTCAATGCCCAGTTCCAACGCGGGATGGCGGCATGCCAGACGCTGTTCTCCATTTTGGATATGGAACAGGAAAAAGACACCGGCACCCGCGAAGTGAAGCGTGCGAAAGGCGATATCGAATTCCGCAACGTCACCTTCTACTACCCGTCCAAGGAAACGCCGGCGCTGCGCGATATCAACCTGAAAATCGCCGAAGGCAAGACCGTCGCATTGGTGGGCCGTTCCGGTTCGGGCAAATCCACCATCGCCAACCTGTTGACGCGTTTCTACGATATTCAGGAAGGCGAAATCCTGATGGACGGCCACGATCTGCGTGAATATACCCTGGCCTCACTGCGTAATCAGGTGGCGCTGGTCTCGCAAAACGTGCACCTGTTCAACGACACCATCGCCAACAACATCGCCTATGCGCGCGAGAGCGAATACAGCCGCGAGCAGATTGAGAAAGCGGCCGAAATGGCGTACGCGATGGACTTCATCAACAAGATGGAGAACGGCCTGGATACGGTGATCGGTGAGAACGGCGTAATGCTGTCCGGCGGCCAACGTCAGCGTATCGCCATCGCGCGTGCGTTACTGCGCGACTGCCCGATCCTGATCCTGGATGAAGCGACTTCTGCGCTGGATACCGAGTCCGAACGTGCCATCCAGGCTGCGCTGGACGAGTTGCAGAAAGACCGTACTTCGCTGGTGATCGCGCACCGTCTGTCGACGATTGAGAAGGCGGACGAGATCCTGGTGGTGGAGGACGGCCGTATCGTCGAACGCGGCGAGCACGCCGAATTGCTTGAACGGCAGGGCGCCTATGCGCAGCTGCACCGCATGCAGTTTGGTCAATAATGATTGAGCGCATCTGGTCCGGCGGTTCGCTGCTTTATCTGGCGCTGCTGCCGCTCTCCTGGCTGTATGGCCTGCTCAGTTGGCTGATTCGCCTCAGCTACCGCTGTGGCCTGCGCAAAAGCTGGCGCGCGCCGGTGCCGGTGGTGGTGGTGGGCAATCTCACCGCTGGCGGCAACGGCAAAACGCCGATGGTGATCTGGCTGGTGGAACACCTGCAGCAGCGGGGCTATCGCGTTGGCGTGGTTTCGCGCGGCTACGGCGGCAAGTCGGCGGTCTATCCCCTGGTGCTCAATCAGAATACCTCGACCCGCGAGGCGGGGGATGAGCCGGTGCTGATTTATCAGCGCACCGGCGCGCCCGTGGCGATCGCGCCCAAGCGAGCCGAGGCGGTGCAGGCCTTGCTGCAACAACAGCCGCTGGATGCGATCATCACCGACGACGGCTTGCAGCACTATGCCTTACAGCGTGACTTCGAGCTGGTGGTCATCGACGGCGTGCGCCGTTTCGGCAATGGCTGGTGGTTACCGGCCGGGCCGATGCGCGAGCGTGCCGCGCGGCTTGGCAGCGTCGATGCGCGCGTCGCCAATGGCGGCGTGGCGCAGGCGGGGGAGATTGCCATGCGCCTGCAGGCGCGTGACGCGGTGAACCTGCTGAGCGGTGAACGTCGCCCGGCGGCCGAGCTGCCGCGCGTGGTGGCGATGGCGGGCATCGGTCATCCGCCGCGTTTCTTCGCGACGTTGGAAAAGCTGAACGTCGAGGTGGTGCAGGAAGTGGCGTTTGCCGATCATCAGGAATATCAGCAGCCGCAGCTGACGGCGCTGGTTGCAGCCGATCAAACGCTGCTGATGACGGAGAAGGACGCGGTGAAGTGCCGCGCCTTTGCCCAGCCTAATTGGTGGTATTTACCGGTTGATGCGGTGCTACCGTCCGCTCAGGCTGAGCAACTGCTGCAGGATATCGAATCTCTGCTGACCAAGTAACCTCAGGATGCCAGCGTGACAAGCCCCAGAGCTTGCGCGCAGGCTTCCAGCGAACGCTGCTGGGTTTGCTGATACAGCGCCAGCTCGTCGATCACCTCACTGCCCAGCGCTTGTTCAAACGCAGCCCGGCTGGAAGCGGCGTTGTACTGTGCGTGGCGGCTGTCCCCCAGATTTGACTGGAAAATCCCCGCTGCGCTGACCGGAAGAAAATCTTCATACACCAGCGGCTGGAAGCGAACGTGTTCTTTCTCGATCAGTTGCTCCAGGGTACTGTGCTTATCCAGCGACTCTTTGGCCGCCAGGCCGCATTCGGTCGGGAAATAGCGGAACCACGCCAGCTGTTGCTCGCGCAGCGTGGCGTAATCATCCGGAAACGCCCGGAAGTTTTCCTCCAGCAGTTGATAGTAGCGCTCGGCGTTCTTCTCGCTTGGCGGTGCCTGCAGTGCATCGTTGGTCGCCTGCAGCAGGCGGTCGTAGAGGGCGCGCCCTTTAGGCGTCAGTGCCACGCCGCGCTGTTCGATCTCGCCGAAGCGCGCGGTATGGTGGCCGGCGATGGCGTGGCCGTCGTGCTCAACGAAATCGACGCTTTCTTCCAACGCCTTGAAGCTGGTCTGGCGCAGCAGGATTGCACGGCGGCGGCGCGGCGGGCCCTCGATGACCGCTTTGGGCGTAATGCCGCGGCCGGGCATCGCCTGTTGAACGCGATCGATATCCAGCGTGCGCGGCGTCAGGTGGTTGATATGCGGCCCTTTAAACGCTACGACGTCGGCGATCAGGCGATGCTGATCGTGCAACTGCCGGTATTCTTCGGCGCTGACCGTCGCCTGATTGTGCCAGCGGAAGGTTTCCAGCGCTTGTTCGACAAATTCCTGCGCCTGCGCTGCATTCAATCCGCCTTGCGCTTCCTGCAGCGCGATCAGTTCCAACGCGCGATCGGTAAAGATGCGGCGGCGCGCCAGCAAGCGCTCGGCCAGTTCACGCAGCGCGGGATCTTCTATCAGTTCCAGGCGCAGCAGGGAGGTGAACACGCGGAAAGGACTGATCTGCAGCGCGTCTTCATGTACGGCGCGAAAAGCGGTGGAGTGCACCGGAACGCCCGCTACCGACAGGTCATAGTAACCGACCGGCGCCATGCCCATCACCCGGAACAGGCGGCGCAGGGTGGCCAGCTCATCCGCGGTGCCGACCCGGATCGCGCCGTGGCGCTCCATGGCGAGGCGCTCTATCTCGCCGGTGATTTGCAACTGATGAGCCAGTGCGGCGTCTTCGCGCAGAACCTGTCGATTGGTTTCCGCCACCAACTCCAGCAGATCGCCGTACAGCGGTACCTCCTTTTGGTACATGTCCGACATCGCGTGGGAGAATCTGGCGCGGATTTCATTAGGTGAAACGAACTGCTGGGCGGTCATGCGCATAGCTCCTTGATTCAGCATAATCTGAAAAATCGTGTTTTTAGCGGCAAAAGTGCTGGCGAAAAAGCCGTCTGCCTTGTTTTCCCCTCAAGTTTAGCCATCTGATTTGGGATTTGTTATAGAGGCGCCAAGCATATTAGAGTTTTATGCGTTAGCTCTCATTTGCAGCGCACAGACGGACAAATGATGCGCCGGCCTGGGGGAAGAGGCGGTGGATGGGCTGCGAAGAACGGTAAATTAATTCATGTGTATTCAGGGGGATAAAAATAAATTCGGCGTAATGGCGAATTTAATGCAATAAACCTCTTGTGCATTCACCAGATTTATGAGTAAATGCAAGTCGGCCTGTAATCCAGACCTATTTATGTTCGAGTTTAGAGTTAAGTAGTTCCTCCAAAAACGTTATCATCCGATTCCGCTTCAAAGACGAACCTTCTAAGTACCTCCCATAAGTAATGTTTCTGAAATGGCCCCAATTGCCTCTTATGGCAGGTTTTGTAAATATATTTAAAGGTAAATGTAATGTCTAAGAAGACTGGTCAGGTTAAGTGGTTCAACGAAAGCAAAGGTTTTGGTTTCATTGAGCAGAACGACGGCGGCAAAGATGTATTCGTACACTTCTCCGCAATCATGACCGACGGTTTCAAGACCCTGGCTGAAGGCCAGCGCGTCGAGTACACCATCCAGGACAGCCCGCGCGGGCCGGCTGCCGCCAACGTAGTTGCTCTGTAAGATTACAGGGAACGCGTATAAGAGATCTTAATACAACCATGGTGACGCTTTAGCGCCGAGTCATGCGGAAGATATTAAGTTCAACAAGCCCGCCTTAGTGCGGGTTTTTTATTTTTTTGCTCACGAGAGGTTTGTTACGAAAAACTTTAGGATGGGCTGGTAGCGTCCAGACAATATAAAAAATGACGTTGTCAAGGATGCTCAAGTAAAAGGATATAAGTTATGTTTAAAAATACTGTGTTAAAAATGGGCCGCGTGAAATGGTTTAATCAGGCCGAAGGCTATGGTTTTATTTCACCGGTAGATGGCAGCGACGAAATCTATGTCAATCGCAACGCTATCGCCAACACCAAAAATAAGTCGTTGAACGAAGGTCAGAACGTTGAGTTCTCGATCTATCGCAGCTCGCATGGGCTGTCCGCGGCAGACGTTATCGCGTTCTGATCGCACCCTCCTTCCTCGCCAGTGCCGGTGTCGCCACCCGCAAGCACTGGCGAAGATAAATCCCTCGATATCCACTATTATCAGGCCACTGCCTACTTGCCACGGATATCAGGATGACCACCCCGATAATTTCCCTTACCGCCGCTCGCGCGCTGCACCTTGCCGCCCAGGGGCTGCTTTCTCCGCTTAAACGCCAGGCTAAGCCCGATGACGTCGTGAGCGCGATCCAGCGCATGGGGCTGTTACAAATCGATACCATTAGCGTCGTCGCCCGCAGCCCGTATCTGGTGCTGTTCAGCCGTTTGGGCGCCTATCAGTCGGAATGGCTGGAGCAGGCGCTTGCCGGCCGCAAGCTGTTCGAATATTGGGCGCACGAAGCCTGTTTCCTGCCGATTGAGGATTTTGGTTTGCTGCGGCACCGCATGCTGGCGCCTCATGATATGGGCTGGAAATATTCCGCCGACTGGGTGCAGCAGCACCAGGCGGCGATGGACAGCCTGCTGCGGCACATCGAACAACAGGGGCCGGTGCGCTCCGCCGATTTCAGCGCCGAGAAAAAGGGCAACAGCGGATGGTGGGACTGGAAACCGGAGAAACGACACCTGGAGATCCTGTTTACCGCCGGCAAGCTGATGGTAGCCGAACGCCGCAACTTCCACCGGGTTTACGATCTGACCGAAAGGTTGCTGCCGGCCTGGGACGATGCGCGTCATACGCTGCCTGCGGAGCGGGCGCGCAGGCAGATGCTGCGCCGCACCTGCCGCTATCTGGGTATCTTTCGCGCTGAATGGTTGGCAGATTACTATCGGCTGAAACGCGTGGCGCCAAAAGCCTTGCTGGCAGAGCTGCAGGAGCAGGGGGAGATTACGCCCGTACAGGTAGAGGGGCTGGAAGGGCCGTTCTATGTGCATGAATCTCTGGCGGAACTGCTGCCGCTGGCGGAACAGAGCAAACTCAAATCGACGGTCACCAGCCTGTTGTCCCCCTTTGATCCGGTAGTTTGGGATCGGCGGCGGGCGCTGGAGTTGTTCAACTTTGACTATCGGCTGGAGTGTTATACGCCGAAAGAAAAACGTCGCTATGGGTACTTCACCCTGCCGGTGCTGCACCGCGGTGAGCTGGTGGGGCGCATTGACGCCAAGGCGCACCGTCGCCAGGGGGTGTTCGAGATCATCAGTTTCCATGCGGAGCCGCAGGTGCGCTTCGGCAAACAGCGGGCGCAGGATATCCGGCAGGCCATCGCGCGTACGGCCAAATGGCACGGTGCGCAACGCGTCGCGCTGGGCGACATTCCGGCGGCGTTGGCCGCTGAATGGGGGGCCGGCTGGGAAGTGGAATAACGAACGACGCCGTCGGTGGGTAAAACGAAGTTCAGCGCCGCTCGTTACAAAGGGGCTCAGTGGCTGAAGTTAGCGAACAGAGCGATGATTTTATGCAGACGTTTGATCACGTATCACGGCCTTTTTGTGATTTGTGTCACAAAATTCTACGCTGGGATGCGCCCCAGTTCAAGCGGTTGCCCCCGCGCGATGAGGAAATATCGGTGGGTTGGCGCCACCGGTGATTAACCTGAGGCCGGGCGTTATGCTATCCTCACAGCCTTTCCCAGATGACCTATCCCCTTACGGAGGATGCATGGACCACCGTTTACTCGAAATCGTTGCCTGCCCGGTATGCAATGGCAAACTCTATTTCAATAAAGAAAACCAGGAACTGGTGTGCAAAGCGGACGGGTTGGCTTACCCGCTGCGCGATGGCATTCCGGTGCTGTTGGAAAATGAAGCGCGTGCGCTGTCGCTGGATGAGAAACACGCATGAGTTTTATCGCTATTATTCCCGCCCGCTACGCCTCGACCCGTTTGCCGGGTAAACCGCTGGCCGATATTCACGGCAAGCCGATGGTGGTACACGTCATGGAGCGCGCCCGCGAGTCCGGCGCCAGCCGCGTCATCGTGGCGACCGATCACCCTGAAGTCGCCAAAGCGGTGGAAGCCGCCGGTGGCGAAGTGTGCATGACCAGCCCGGATCACCATTCCGGCACCGAGCGGCTGGCGGAAGTGATCGCGCACTACGGCTTTGCCGACGATCAGATCATCGTTAACGTGCAGGGCGACGAACCGCTGATCCCACCGGTGATCGTGCGTCAGGTGGCGGAGAACCTGGCGGGCAGCCAGGCCGGCATGGCGACGTTGGCGGTGCCGATCGAGAGCGCCGAAGAGGCTTTCAACCCCAATGCGGTGAAGGTCGTGATGGACGCGCAGGGCTACGCGCTCTATTTTTCACGCGCCACCATTCCGTGGGATCGTGAGCGTTTCGCCGCGTCGAAAGAGAGCATCGGCGACAGCCTGCTGCGTCATATCGGCATCTACGCGTACCGCGCCGGCTTCGTGCGTCGCTACGTCAGCTGGGCGCCGAGCCAGCTGGAACAGATCGAGCTGTTGGAACAGCTGCGCGTGCTGTGGTACGGTGAAAAAATCCACGTGGCGGTCGCGAAAGCGATCCCGAGCGTGGGGGTCGATACGCCGGAAGATCTCCAGCGCGTGCGCGACAGCATCCAACCCTGAGCCTGAGTTCGTCGGCGCGCCGCGCAACGCGCCGACGATGCAACACCCCCCATGATTGCTCCCCGTTTTGTTGATCTGCGTTGAAGAATTTTTCCGCTCACCGTTCGATGATGTTACATCCTCCCTTATTAGCCTGAGGTGAATGCCTTATGGAGCAGTTACGCGCCGAACTGAGCATTGTGCTGGGTGAGTCCATCAGCCGGCTGGAGCGGGTGAGTGAACAGCCTTATGCGCATATGTATTCGCTGTACGATCGGCAGGGCAACGCGATCCCGCTGATGGCGAAAAGCTTTATCTGTCAAGGCATCGCCCAGCAGGAGGCTTACAAGCTGTCGATGCTGGCGCGCGACGGGGATATTCGGCTGCCCACGGTGTACGGCGTGGTGTGTA
Organism: Acanthamoeba sp. SK_2022b; assembly: GCA_027943245.1. Lineage (NCBI taxonomy): Eukaryota > Discosea > Longamoebia > Acanthamoebidae > Acanthamoeba > Acanthamoeba sp. SK_2022b. The sequence continues at coordinate 13,499 of JANDJZ010001738.1, read as the reverse complement.
CTCAACAGACGCCGTATAAGGAAATCCTGCTGATCGAGCGCCTGCGCGGCGTGTCGGCTGAAGCGCCGACGCGCTCGCCGGATCGCTGGAACATGCTGATGGAACAGATCGTTGACGGGATATTGGCCTGGCACCGCATCGACAGCCACGGCAGCGTCGGCAGCGTTGACAGCACGCAGGAGAACGACTGGTTTTGCTGGTATCAACAGCGGGTCGAAGTGCTGTGGGCGACGGTAGTCAATCTCACCACCCCACAGCTGACCATGGCGGATCGGCGTTTGCTGTACCGCACGCGCGAAGCGCTGACCCATTTCTTCGTCGGCTTCGACGATCCCTGTGTTCTGGTGCACGGTAACCTGTCGCTGCGCAGCATGCTGAAGGATCCCAAAAGCGATCAGCTGCTGGCGATGCTCAATCCCGGCGTGGTGCTGTGGGCGCCGCGCGAATACGATCTTTTCCGCCTGTGCGAGGCGGGTATGCCCAGCCAACTGCTGTTCCGCTATCTGCAGCGCGCGCCGGTCGCCGATGCTTTCCTGGCGCGGCGCTGGCTGTATGTGGTGTGGGAAGCGGTAGGGCGCTTGGTTCATACCGGCAAGCTGGAGCGGCGGCCGTTCGACTATGCGTCGCAACAGCTGCTGCCCTGGCTGGCCGGTTGAACGGGCCTTACTCGGCGCCGGCGCGATCCGCGCCTTTCAGCCACTGCCACAGGCTGCCCAGCGTTTCATACCAGGCACGTTCGGTATGGCCGAGGAACATCGAGGACGGTGTGGCGCGATCCCAGATATTCAGCGGCGAGTCGATCGCCAACTGGTTGGCCGGCGCCGGGATCGGGTGCAGGCCTTTCGCCTCGAAGAAGCGCATGGCGCGCGGCAGATGGTTGGCGGAGGTCACCAGAATGAACGGTTGCTCGCCGACCAACTTGGCGACCTGAGCGGCTTCTTCCTCGGTATCGCGCGGTTCCCTCAGGATCACCATATCGCTGCGCGGCACGCCCAGGCTTTCGGCCACCAGCGCCGCCGTGGCGGCGTTGCTTTGCATGCTGCCGGCGGATGCGCCGGTAAACACCATTCTGGCGCCGGGATGCGCAAGGTAAAGCCGCACGCCTTCCGTCACGCGCGGCAGGCTGTTGCCGAGCAAATTCGAGCTGGGCGCCCAATCGGGATTGTAGGTATAGCCCCCGCCCAACACCACGATGTAACTGACCGGATCGTTGCCGCGATAAGTCTGGTATTGGGCTTCAATCGGCCGCAGCAGCCGGTCGGCCACCGGCTGCAGGCTGAAAAGCAGTAAAAACAGCCAGCTCAGCGTAAAAATCGTCTTACCGCTTTTTTGCCAGCGGGTGAACCACAACAGCAGCAGCGCCAGCCCCATCAGCAGCATCAACAGCGGCAGCGGCATCAGCATGGCGCCAAAGAACTTTTTCAGGTTGAACAGCATCGAAAATCAGATCCTTTTGGGTGAAAAAGCGGCATCCAGGCATAAACAGGCCGCAAGAAGATACATTCTAAGCCAGTCTGTGCCAAAATAGCAGGTTTGAATAGGCGTGCGCTTTGCCGCCGACAAGAATGAGATCAGCGGAGCCGTTGTCCATGCAGGATCGCAATTTTGACGATATTGCTGAAAAATTTGCGCGTAATATTTACGGCACCACGAAAGGAAAAATCCGCCAGGCGGTGGTTTGGCAGGATCTGACCGGGTTGCTGGCGCAGTTGCCGCAGCGGCCGCTGCGCATCCTCGACGCCGGGGGCGGTGAAGGCCATATGGCCTGCCAGCTGGCAGAATTAGGACATCAGGTGTTGTTGTGCGATCTTTCTGGTGAGATGATCCAGCGCGCCGCGCAGCTGGCGGAACAGAAAGGTGTGAGCCAGAACATGCAATTCGTACAAAGTTCTGCGCAGGATATCGCTCAACATTTGGAACAGCCGGTTGATCTGATATTGTTTCATGCAGTGCTTGAATGGATCGCCGAGCCCGAAGCGGCGCTGCAGGCGTTGTATGACTGCCTGACGCCGGGCGGCGCGCTGTCGCTGATGTTCTTCAACGCCAACGGCCTCTTGATGCGCAACGTGGTGTTGGGTAATTTCCAACTGGTGGATCCCGAGGTCAGGCGGCGCCGCAAGCGTTCGCTGTCGCCGCAATATCCGCACGATCCGCTATTGGTCTACGGTTGGCTGGAACAGCTGGGCATGCGTATCGGCGGTAAAACCGGCGTGCGGGTGTTCCACGACTATCTGCAGAGCAGACAGCTGCAAACACAAAAATTTGAAGAGTTACTGGCGCTTGAACAGCACTATTGCCGGCAGGAGCCGTACGTGAGTTTGGGGCGCTATATTCACGTCATGGCGCATAAACCAAACCTGAAGGACGAACTATGAGTGAATTTTCCCAGACAGTACCCGAACTGGTCGCCTGGGCACGGAAAAATGATTTCTCTATTTCGCTCCCTACGGAGCGTCTCGCATTTCTGCTCGCCATCGCCACCCTGAACGGCGAACGGCTGGACGGCGAGATGAGCGAAGGTGAGCTGGTTGATGCATTTCGCCATGTCAGCAAGGGTTTTGAACAGACGCATGAAACGGTGGCGATGCGCGCCAACAATGCGATCAACGACATGGTGCGCCAGCGCCTGTTGAACCGCTTTACCAGCGAACTGGCGGACGGCAACGCGATTTACCGCCTCACGCCGCTGGGTATCGGCATTACCGATTACTATATTCGCCAACGCGAATTCTCCACGCTGCGTCTGTCGATGCAGCTGTCGATCGTGGCGCAGGAACTCAAGCGCGCCGCCGACGCCGCCGACGAGGGCGGCGACGATTTCCATTGGCACCGCAACGTGTTCGCGCCGTTGAAATATTCGGTGGCGGAAATCTTCGACAGCATAGACATGACCCAACGCGTGATGGACGAGCAGCAGCAGAGCGTGAAAAACGACATCGCGGCGCTGCTGAGTAAAGACTGGCGGGCGGCGATCTCCAGCTGCGAGATGCTGCTGTCGGAAACCTCGGGCACCCTGCGCGAGCTGCAAGATACGTTGGATGCGGCGGGCGATAAGCTGCAGGCCAACCTGCTGCGCATCCAGGACGCGACCCTCGGCAACGTGGAGCTGGGCTTCGTCGACAAGCTGGTGTTCGATCTGCAGAGCAAGCTGGATCGCATCATCAGCTGGGGCCAGCAGGCGATCGACCTGTGGATCGGCTACGATCGCCACGTACATAAATTTATCCGTACCGCTATCGATATGGATAAAAACCGCGTGTTCGCCCAACGCCTGCGCCAGTCGGTGCAAACCTATTTCGACCACCCGTGGGCGCTGACCCATGCCAATGCCGATCGTCTGCTGGACATGCGCGACGAAGAACTGGCACTGCGCAGTGAGGAAGTGACCGGGGAACTGCCGCCGGATCTGGAGTTCGAAGAGTTCAGCGAAATTCGCGAACAGCTGGCGGCGATGATCGAAGAGGCGCTGAAGGTGTATCAGGAACAGCAGATGCCGCTCAACCTTGCAGCGGTGATGCGCGATTATCTGGCGCAATATCCGCGTGCGCGTCATTTCGACGTGGCACGCTTAGTGGTCGACCAGGCAGTGCGCCTCGGTGTGGCTGAAGCAGATTTCTCAGGGTTGCCGGCGGAATGGCAGGCAATCAATGATTACGGAGCCAAGGTCCAGGCCCATGTCATCGACAAATATTGAACAAGTAATGCCAGTCAAGCTGGCCAAGGCACTGTCCAACTCGCTGTTCCCGGCGCTGGACAGCCAACTGCGCGCGGGTCGTCACATCGGTATCGATGAGCTGGACAACCACGCCTTTTTAATGGATTTCCAGGATGAGCTGGAAGAATTTTACACCCGTTACAGCGTCGAGCTGATTCGGGCGCCGGAAGGTTTCTTCTATTTGCGCCCGCGCTCCACCACGCTGATCCCGCGTTCGGTGCTGTCCGAGCTGGATATGATGGTCGGTAAAATCTTGTGCTACCTGTATCTCAGCCCCGAGCGCCTGGCGCATGAGGGTATTTTCAGCCATCAGGAGCTGTACGACGAGCTGCTGAGCCTGGCCGATGAGAACAAGCTGCTGAAGTTCGTCAACCAGCGCTCCACCGGCTCGGATCTCGATCGGCAGAAGCTGCACGAAAAGGTGCGCACCTCGCTGAACCGCCTTCGCCGCCTCGGCATGGTCTACTTCATGGGCAATGACAGCAGCAAGTTCCGCATTACCGAGGCGGTGTTCCGCTTCGGCGCCGACGTGCGCAGCGGCGACGATCCGCGTGAAGCGCAGCTGCGCATGATTCGCGACGGCGAGGCGATGCCGGTTGAAACCAGCCTGTCGCTGAACGATGAGAATGAGGCTGAGGATCAGCAGGTTGATAACGCTCCTGACGGTGCAGAGGATGAACAGGAATGATTGAACGCGGTAAATTTCGCTCGCTGACGCTGGTTAACTGGAACGGCTTCTTCGCCCGCACCTTTGATCTGGATGAGCTGGTGACCACGCTGTCCGGCGGTAACGGGGCAGGGAAATCCACCACCATGGCGGCCTTCGTCACCGCACTGATCCCCGATCTGACGCTGCTGCACTTCCGTAACACCACCGAAGCGGGCGCCACCAGCGGCTCGCGCGATAAAGGCCTGCACGGCAAGCTGCGTGCCGGCGTGTGTTACTCGACTCTCGACGTCGTCAACTCGCGCCACCAGCGCGTGGTGGTGGGCGTGCGCCTGCAGCAGGTGGCGGGGCGCGATCGCAAGGTCGACATCAAACCGTTCACCATCCAGGGCCTGCCGACCGCGGTGCAGCCGACCGAGCTGCTGACCCAGACCGTGGGGGATCGCCAGGCGCGCGTGCTGTCGTTGCAGGAGCTGAAGGATCGCGTGGAAGAGATGGAGGGGGTGCAGTTCAAGCAGTTCAACTCCATCACCGATTACCACTCGCTGATGTTCGATCTGGGCGTGATCCCGAAACGCCTTCGTTCGTCCGCCGATCGCAGCAAGTTCTACCGTCTGATTGAAGCGTCGCTGTACGGCGGTATTTCCAGCGCCATCACCCGCTCGCTGCGCGATTACCTGCTGCCGGAAAACAGCGGCGTGCGTAAGGCGTTCCAGGACATGGAAGCGGCGCTGCGCGAAAACCGCATGACGCTGGAGGCGATTCGCGTCACCCAGTCGGACCGCGATCTGTTCAAACATCTGATTTCCGAGGCCACTTCCTATGTGGCGGCGGACTATATGCGCCACGCCAACGAACGCCGCATCCATCTGGACGGCGCGCTGGCGCTGCGCAGCGATCTGTTGGGCAGCCGCAAGCAGCTGGCCGCCGAACAGTATCGCCATGTGGAAATGGCGCGTGAGCTGAGCGAACAGAGCGGTGCCGAATCCGATCTGGAAACCGATTACCAGGCCGCCAGCGATCACCTGAATCTGGTGCAGACGGCGATGCGTCAGCAGGAGAAGATCGAACGCTATGAAGCCGATCTGGAAGAGCTGACCTACCGTCTGGAAGAGCAGAACGAAGTGGTGGCCGAGGCGAGCGAGCAGCAGGCCGAAAACGAAGCGCGCGCCGAAGCGGCCGAGCTGGAAGTGGATGAGCTGAAGAGCCAGCTGGCCGACTACCAGCAGGCGCTCGACGTGCAGCAGACCCGCGCCATTCAGTACCAGCAGGCGCTGCAGGCGTTGGAGCGCGCACGCGCCCTGTGCCAACTGCCGGATCTGACTGCAGACAACGCCGAACAGTGGCTGGACACCTTCCAGGCCCGCGAGCAGGAAGCGACCGAAGCGTTGCTGATGCTGGAACAGAAGCTGAGCGTGGCCGACGCCGCGCACGGCCAGTTCGAACAGGCCTATCAGCTGGTGGGGAAAATCGCCGGCCAGGTCAGCCGCAGCGAAGCCTGGCAGTGCGCGCGCGAATTGCTGCGCGACTGGCCTTCGCAGCAGCACCTCGCCGAGCGCGTTCAGCCGCTGCGCCTGCGCCTGAGCGAACTGGAACAGCGTCTGCGCTCGCAGCAGGACGCCGAGCGCCTGCTGCAAGAGTTTTGCAAACGCCATGGCCAAGAGTACCAGCCTGACGATCTCGATATGCTGCAGCAGGAGCTGGAAGAGCGCCTGGAAGCGCTGTCGCAGAACGTCAGCGAAGCCGGCGAACGCCGCATGGAGATGCGCCAGGAGCTGGAGCAGATCCAGCAGCGCATCCGTGAGCTGACGGCGCGCGCACCGGTGTGGCTGGCGGCGCAGGACGCCCTGGGCCAGCTCAGCGATCAGAGCGGAGAGCCGCTGGAAAACAGCCAGCAGGTGACCGAATACATGCAGCAGCTGCTGGAGCGCGAGCGTGAAACCACCGTCGAGCGCGACGAAGTGGCGGCCCGCAAACGTGAAGTGGAAGCGCAGATCGAACGTCTCAGCCAGCCGGGCGGCGCGGAAGATCAGCGCCTGGTCACGCTGGCCGAACGTTTCGGCGGCGTGCTGCTGTCGGAAATTTACGATGACGTCACCATCGACGACGCGCCTTACTTCTCGGCGCTGTACGGCCCTTCGCGCCACGCTATCGTGGTGCCGGATCTGTCGCTGGTGCGTGAGATGCTTGAAGGGCTGGAAGATTGCCCGGAAGATCTTTACCTGATCGAAGGGGATCCGCAGTCGTTCGATGACAGCGTGTTCGCCGTTGAAGAGCAGGACAAAGCGGTGGTGGTGAAAATCGCCGATCGCCAGTGGCGTTACTCCCGTTATCCGGAAGTGCCGTTGTTCGGCCGCGCGGCGCGCGAAAACCGTCTGGAAGTGCTGCATGCCGAGCGTGAAACGCTGGCGGAGCGCTACGCCACGCTGTCGTTCGACGTGCAGAAAACCCAGCGCTCGCACCAGGCTTTCAGCCGCTTTATTGGTACCCATCTGGCGGTGGCGTTCGACGCCGACCCGGAAGCGGAGATCCGCGGCCTGAACGCCCGTCGTGGCGAGATCGAACGTGCGCTGAACAATCACGAAGCGCAGAACCAGCAGCAGCGTCAGCAGTACGAACAGGCCAAAGAGGGCATTTCCGCACTCAACCGCCTGATGCCGCTGGTGTCGTTGCTGAACGATGAAACGCTGCAGGACCGCGTCGACGAGATCCGCGAAGAGCTGGAAGAAGCGCAGGACGCCGCGCGTCATATCCAACAGCACGGCATGTCGCTGACCAAGCTGGAACCGCTGCTGTCGGTGCTGCAGAGCGATCCGCAGCAGCATGAACAGCTGCAGCAGGATTACGCGCAGGCGCAAAGCGTGCAGCGTCAGGCTAAACAGCAGGCGTTCGCGCTCACTGAAGTGGTGCAGCGTCGTGCGCACTTCAGCTACACCGATTCTGCCGGCATGCAGAATGCCAACAACGATCTGAACGATAAGCTGCGCCAGCGTCTGGAGCAGGCGGAAGCCGAACGCGCCCGCGCCCGTGAGCAACTGCGTCAGTATCAAACCCAGTTCACCCAGTACAGCCAGGTGCTGGCCTCGCTGAAAAGCTCGTACGACGCCAAGCGCGACATGCTGAAAGAGCTGAGCCAAGAGCTGGTGGACATCGGCGTGCAGGCCGACGCCAATGCCGAAGCGCGCGCCCGTGCGCGTCGCGACGAACTGCATGCGGCGCTGAGCAACAACCGCGCTCGCCGCAACCAGCTGGAGAAGCAGCTGACCTTCTGCGAAGCCGAAATGGACGGCCTGCAGAAGAAACTGCGCAAGCTGGAACGCGATTATCATCAGTTGCGTGAGCAGGTGGTGACCGCCAAGGCGGGCTGGTGCGCGGTGATGCGCCTGGTGAAAGACAACGGCGTGGAACGCCGCCTGCACCGCCGCGAGCTGGCGTATATGGATGGCGACGAGCTGCGCTCGATGTCGGATAAGGCGCTCGGTGCGCTGCGTCTGGCCGTGGCGGATAACGAACACCTGCGCGATGTGCTGCGCCTGTCGGAAGATCCGAAGCGGCCGGAGCGTAAGATTCAGTTCTATATCGCGGTGTACCAGCACCTGCGCGAGCGCATCCGTCAGGACATCATCCGCACCGACGATCCGGTCGAGGCCATCGAACAGATGGAAATTGAGCTGGGCCGTCTGACCGAAGAGCTGACCGCGCGCGAGCAGAAGCTGGCGATCAGTTCGAAAAGCGTGGCCAACATCATTCGCAAAACCATTCAGCGCGAACAGAACCGCATTCGCATGCTGAACCAGGGTCTGCAGGCCGTTTCCTTCGGCCAGGTGAAGAGCGTGCGCCTGAACGTCAATGTGCGCGAAGCGCATGCCACCCTGCTGGATGTGCTCTCCGAGCAGCAGGAACAGCATCAGGATCTGTTCAACAGCAACCGTCTGACCTTCTCCGAAGCGTTGGCCAAGCTGTATCAGCGCCTGAATCCGCAGATCGACATGGGGCAGCGCACGCCACAGACCATCGGCGAGGAGTTGCTGGACTACCGCAACTACCTGGAGATGGAAGTGGAGGTATACCGTGGCTCCGACGGCTGGCTGCGTGCGGAAAGCGGCGCGTTGTCTACCGGTGAAGCCATCGGTACCGGGATGTCAATCCTGGTGATGGTGGTGCAGAGCTGGGAAGAAGAATCCCGCCGCCTGCGCGGTAAAGACATCTCGCCGTGTCGCCTGCTGTTCCTCGATGAAGCGGCGCGTCTGGATGCCAAGTCGATCGCTACGCTGTTCGAACTGTGCGACCGTCTGGAGATGCAGCTGATCATCGCGGCGCCGGAAAACATCAGTCCGGAGAAGGGCACCACCTATAAACTGGTGCGTAAAGTGTTCCAGAACCACGAGCATGTGCACGTGGTGGGGCTGCGCGGTTTCGCCGGCGAGCCGCCGGCGCTGGGTACTGCGCCGGTTGAAACGCCGTAACGCAGAAAAACGCCCTAAAAATCCGAAAATAGCCGCCGCAGGGTGGCTATTTTTTTGTGCGCGTGGATGATAGTCCTGCTTTTTTATCCGTTGAAAAGCGGTTAGTTTAATCACATAAACAGTTATTCGACGCCCGCAGGGCGAAACGGCCTTTCTGTTTGTATACTGAAACTATATGCAGTTTTTGACGTTTTTTTTGTGAGCATACAGGGGGCAAGGGATGTTGCTTAAAAAGGGAAACTCTCTACGACGTTTGGCGCTGAGTGGCGCTATCGCCTGTAGTCTTGTGTCGTCGTTTTCCGCATCGGCTACCGTTACGGCGTTGCCGGTGGCATCAGCAGGCATGTCCGTTGCGCAGAGCCGTTCTGAGCTGCTGGCCGCGTTGCCGCGCGGCATGGATTTGCACTACCTTTCCACGCTGGCACCGCTGTATGCGGCGAATCACATGCAGCCGATGTGGCAGGATCGCGAAGCCGTTCAGCAGTTTCAGCAGCAGCTGGCCGAACTGGCGATGTCCGGCGTGCAGCCGCAGTTTACCCAATGGGTGAAGATGTTGACCGATCCGGCGCTCAGTGAAGCGGGCCGCGATGCGGTGCTGTCCGATGCGATGCTGGGCTATTTGCAGTTCGTCTCTGCCATCGGTGCCAACGGCAACAACTGGCTGTACAGCAATATTCCCTACAAGCTTGGCTTGCCGCCCACCGCGGTGATCAACCAATGGCAGCTGGCGGTGCGCCAGGCGCGTACCCTGAGCTATGTGAATTCGCTCGCGCCGCAGCATCCGCAATACGCCAAGATGCATCAGGCGCTGCGCGACATGCTGGCGGACAATCGTCCGTGGCCACAGGTGGGCAGCGGCCCGAGCCTGCGCCCAGGCCAAATGAGCAACGATATCCCGGCGCTGCGTGAGATCCTGACGCGTACCGGCATGCTGGCCGCCTCGGCGCCGGAAGCGGAGCCGGAACCGGCGGTGGTTTCGGCGAAGAGCAATGAGCCCGACGACGGCGGGCTGACGGTAGACGAAGAGAAAAGCCGCGTGACGGTCAGCCCATCGGCGGTGCCGGTAACGGAGTTGACTGCGGAGCAGACGCCGCCGCAGATTGGCAGCGTGGTGAGCGACAATCTTTATACCAATGAGCTGGTGGAGGGCGTCAAGCGCTTCCAGAAATGGCAGGGGTTGACGGCGGACGGCGTGATCGGCGTGCGCACCCGTGAGTGGCTCAACGTGTCACCGAAAACCCGCGCCGCGCTGCTGGCGTTGAATATCCAACGCCTGCGAATTTTACCGGGGCATGTCGGCACCGGCATTATGGTGAACATTCCCAACTACTCGCTGACCTACTACCAGAACGGCAATGAAGTGCTGTCTTCCCGCGTTATCGTCGGGCGGCCGAGTCGTAAGACGCCGCTGATGAGCAGCGCGTTGAACAACGTGGTGGTCAACCCGCCGTGGAACGTGCCGACCACGCTGGTGCGCGAGGACATTGTGCCGAAGGCGATGCGCGACGGTAATTACTTCCAGAAACACGGCTATACGGTGCTGTCGGGTTGGAGCAACGATGCGGAAGTGATCAACCCGGCGATGATCGACTGGAGCATGGTTTCTGCGCGCAATTTCCCGTATCGCGTCCGTCAGGCGCCGGGTGCCACCAACTCGCTGGGGCGCTTCAAGTTCAATATGCCGAGCTCGGACGCCATCTACCTGCACGATACCCCGAACCACAGCCTATTCCAGAAAGATATCCGTGCGCTCAGCTCCGGCTGCGTGCGGGTGAACAAGGCTTCCGATTTGGCGAATATGCTGCTGCAGGACGCAGGCTGGAACAACAGCCGCGTGTCTTCCACGCTGAAAGAGGGGAATACCACTTATGTGAATATTCGCCAGCGTATTCCCGTAAAACTGTATTATCTGACCGCCTGGGTTTCGGATGACGGCCAACCGCAATTCCGTACAGATATTTACAATTATGATAATACGGTGCGATCGGGCGCACAAATTTTGGCTCAGGCCAAAAAATTAATGCAGTAAATGCAGTAATTATAAATAAATAACGGTCAGAATGTTTGGCTATACCGCAGGCCCTCGTCGCCGGGGGCCTGTAAACCTAGGCGTATCGCGGGTTGACTCAGCATACGCAGGCGGTTATGGTTCGGACAGTGCGCTGCTTTGTGCATTTATTTTGACATTCTTGCCGGGTTTAACAGAGTCATGGACAAAATTGATCATCACCGCCGTAAATGGCTGGCGCTAGGTGGCGCCGCTATGGGCATAGCGCTGCTTCCAGGGCAGGCGTTTGCCAGTCTTTCCACCGCTCGACCGCGTATTTTAGTGTTGAATAACCTGAATACCGGTGAATCTATTAAAGCCGAGTTCTTTGACGGCAAAGGTTACAATAAAGAAGAGTTGGTGCGGCTAAATCATCTGTTCCGCGATTATCGCGCTAACAAGGTTAAATCGATCGATCCCCGCTTGTTTGATCACCTCTATCGCCTGCAGGGGCTGCTGGGTACCAGCAAGCCGGTGCAGTTGATCTCCGGATACCGTTCCGTAGATACCAACAACGAACTGCGTGCGCATAGCCGCGGCGTGGCCAAGCACAGCTATCACACCAAAGGCCAGGCGATGGATTTCCATATCGAAGGCATCCAATTGAGTAATATCCGTAAAGCGGCGTTAAAAATGCGCGCCGGTGGTGTAGGATATTACCCACGTAGCAACTTCGTACACATCGATACCGGCCCGGTTCGGACCTGGTAATCGCTGTGCCATCAGTGAATAACGCCGCCCCTTGCGGATGCGGCGTTATTGTCGTTGGAGCCTTATGAAATACCATCTTATTCCCGTTACCGCCTTTAGCCAGAATTGCAGCCTGATTTGGTGCGAAAACACGCAGCAGGCGGCGTTGGTCGATCCCGGCGGTGGAGCGGAGAAAATCAAAGCGGAAGTCGCGCGGCAGGGGGTGACGATCACTCAGATTCTGCTGACGCACGGTCATTTGGATCACGTCGGTGCGGCGGCGGAGCTGGCGGACCATTATCAGGTGCCGATCTACGGCCCGGATAAAGAAGACGCGTTTTGGCTGGACGGTTTGCCGGCGCAGAGTCGGATGTTTGGACTGGAAGAGTGCGCGCCGCTGACGCCGACCCGCTGGCTGTTGGAAGGCGATGAGATGCAGGTGGGCGAGATGACGCTCAAGGTGCTGCACTGTCCTGGGCATACGCCGGGCCACATCGTCTTTATCAATGAGCAGGCGCGTTTGGCGCTGGTGGGCGACGTGCTGTTCAACGGCGGCGTGGGGCGCAGCGACTTCCCGCGCGGTGACCATCAGGCGCTGATTGCCTCTATTCGTACCAAACTGCTGCCGTTGGGCGACGACATGCGCTTTATTCCCGGCCATGGCCCGATGTCGACCTTCGGCCACGAGCGCCAGACCAACCCGTTCCTGCGCGAAGAGCCGGCGGTGTGGTAACGATTATTTCCCGGCAGGAAAAATCAAGGGGCGCATAGAGCGCCCCTTTTTTTATGACCTGCGTCGATGCTTTTAGAGCACGGCGACGATGGCTTCACACAGCGGTGCCATGTTGTCCGGCGTCATGCCGGCCACGTTCACCCGGCCTGAGTTCACGGCGTAGACGCCGAACTCTTCGCGCAGACGCAGCACCTGTTCTTTGGTCAGGCCGCTGAACGAGAACATGCCGTTCTGCTGGATGATGAAGCTGAAGTCCTGCTGCGCGCCTTTCTCCTGCAGGGTGTTCACAAACAGCTGACGCATGCGGTGAATACGCTGGCGCATGTCGGTCAGTTCCTGCTCCCACATCGCGCGCAGCGCGTCGTTGCCCAGAATGGTGGCGACCACGGCCGCACCGTGTGACGGCGGGTTGGAATAGTTGGCGCGAATCGCCGCTTTCACCTGGCTGAAGGCGCGATCGGCGGTTTCAGCATCGGCAGCCACAATGGTGCAAGCGCCGACGCGCTCATTGTACAGACCGAAGTTTTTCGAGTAGGAACTGGCGACGATCAGCTCTTTATGTTTGGCGGCGAAAATACGCAGGCCCTGCGCATCCTCTTCCAGGCCGTTGGCGAAGCCCTGATAAGCGAAGTCGAACAGCGGCAGCCAGCCGTTGTCGACGGAAAGTTCGGCCAGCTGCGCCCACTGCTCCGCCGTTGGATCGATACCGGTCGGGTTATGGCAGCAGCCGTGGAACAGCACCACATCGCCGGCCTGCGCCTGTTTCAGGCTGTTCAGCAGGCCGTCGAAATCCAACGCGTGGTTGGCGGCGTCGTAGTAGGCGTATTCCAGCACTTCCAGGCCCACGGCGCTAAAGACGTTCTTGTGGTTCGGCCAGCTTGGGTTGCTGATCCAGATGCGTTTGGCGCTGGTCTGGTTAGCGATAAAGTCTGCCGCCACGCGCAGGCCGCCGGTGCCGCCTGGCGTCTGTGCGGTGCGCGCGCGACGATCGGCGATGATCGGGCTCTCTTTGCCGAACAACAGCGCTTGCGTGCAGCTGGCGAACGCCGGGATGCCTTCAATACCGAGATAGTTTTTGGTGGTCTCATTTTCCAGCAGATACTGCTCAGCTTTTTTTACGCTGGTCAGCACCGGGGTTTTACCGGTTTCGTCTTTATAAACGCCAATCCCTAAATTGATTT